>JAQIXA010000512.1:0-41235 GCA_034699045.1 Nanhermannia cf. coronata Gr-Ori-00579
GTTCATTAAAATATAAATTGGAATCAAAATGTGAAAAAACTAAAATAAAATTATTTGGTAACATTGCCACATGGAACAGTGCCCCCAAAAATCCTTTTGTAATCAGTAATCACCATTATCTTAAGGAGCATTTTTGTGTATTTATTTTGGCATCCTTGCCTTCTGGATATGGTTGAAATTTACAATCGAAAATTCTGGCTTTTTTTCAAAACTACCGACCTTTGACCTCAAATGTTTCAATGTTTGCATTGAATTTTTATGGAAGACAAACACACTCCCAAACTTCTATTTTTTTAGCTCTATCGAATGAGATATAGAAAACCTTTATACTCTCTGGGCCTAAAAACAGTCCTTTTGAACCCATTGTCCTTTTCTGTTCAAATAAAAGCAAAAAATACCTTAAAATTACTTCCTTTAAAATTGTACCTAAATCTATTTTCAAACAGTTATTATGATTGTCTAGATTTGATTTCGATCAATTATATTTAGGCTTTAATTTTCCTCTAATTTCAAATCAGATATGTTTTCATTATATAACTTTTGATTAATTTTTGAATTTTCAAATGTCAAAATTTCACAAATTTTACATCTGATTTGACATTAAGAGACTTTCTGATTTTGTAAATAGCTACGAGTAGATGTAATAATACATAGTGTAAATAGGATTTATGACAGTTTTCTCTTGCTTTGTCACATTTATCCATAAAATACATATATGTATTATGAGCATGTATAGTATCGTATTAGTTATAGCAAATTTTACGTTGATATACAAATACTTACTATGCATGGTATGTATATGATTATGAGTCTGATTGAACTTTGAGGGCTGTCCATTGTACCATAGTGTAATTTCACAAGTGCTAATTGCAAACCCTTTTAGTCCCAACTGTCCTCAAATTATTCGAATTTGACTTGACTCTACATACATAGTAATTTAAGCTATAACTATAGAGTCAAAAATGTAATTTCTTTCATTCTACATTTCTACATTTTACATCAAACTCTTCTAGAATATTCTGAAAATTGAACCCTAGCTTCACACTCGTTTAATAATATCAGTACTTGTACTGTACTTATCTGATATTTCAAATTTACATACAATTTTTAGATTAAAAGTCTCCTGCTGTCACTACAATTGTAACTAAATAAGTCAGAAATAATCAAATTAATTTAATCGACAACTTCTATCTATCTTTATACTAGGCTTTAATCAACTCACTAGAAGTTGATTATTAATTGTGCGAACAAAGCGGTGAAGGCATCTCAAGTTGCCCCATTTTCCGTGGTCAGAGGTCAATTTTTTGTTTAAATGAATGTCAAATTTCAAATTCGGAATCTCTGTCATCGATTACCCCTAATCCCTCTTAAACCTCATTTTTGATTTTTCCCATTTGATTAACATTGGGAACTCTTAAAGGGTCCCTTCAACCCCAAGGGGTGGGGTAATCTGAAATTTTTGTCAAAATAGCACACCCCGAACCTATGGGGGTCCTTCATGCCAAGTTTGGTTAAGATCGGTCCAGTGTGCAGTAGTTCTCGAGATATTCTCTGGACAGACAGACAGATAGACAGACAAACGGACAGAGTGCAAGCAAAGTTGAATAGTAAGTGCTCGCTTCGCTCGCACAAAAAATATGTTTTGCAGATTTAGATCGCAAAAGAATTTTTGATATTTTTGAGGTAGGTGTTTGATAAAATTTAGGTCAAAAAATTATCAAAAAAACCGATTCTATTTAAGTATTTATTTATAATAGAGTTTTGTTGAGCTGACAAGGGATAGAATTAATGTGCTTTCTCCGATCCCCCCTGGGCTTTTGTAAACTTTTCCTTTTGTGGAGAAATAAAATTTATAAGTATGAACTAATACAATGGAGGAGTACAAAGTAATTTTAAAAGTAAATGTTAAATTAGTTTGGTGTGTAGGTATATTCAAATTATACAGTTTTAGCAGGTACTATCTGTATCTAGGTCTAGTATAATCTATTAGGATGTAAATATTTATCTGAAAAGACCGAAAAATATGAAATAATAAAAGTGTAAATCATCTTTCTGCCTTTATTCTTCTCAAATTTACCAGCACACGCATTTTAGAGCTCATGAATTTTACAAATTCATAAATTAATCAAGGCCTTTTTTAACTTGAGATTTTTATTTTTAATTAAGACTAGACAAAAGGAAAAAGTTGTAAGTCTGTAATATACTCGTAGTACATCCTTGTAAAGCTTTCCTAATTGAAGTTAAAAAGTAAGAGAGAGAAGCCTACTTTTTTAAAAGTTAAAAATATTTCAAATATGGCTAGATGTGACTATAATGGATTCTTATTACTCGTACAAATAGGTACTTTATAAAAGCTAAGTAATCAGAAGGAAATCAAACTGCTAAAGTGATTTCGATCAATTTTTACAAGTATTATGGTAGAACAGACCTTGCTTATACAAATATAATATATAGACTAGTAAATAAGCCTCTGCTACGCAGAGTTGTTTTGAGCTCGAAATTCAAATTTTTAAATAAAATTAATTATTTGTAAAACAATTACCGGATGTTTTGCACTTGAATTCGGTCTAGAAATGGCGATTTTTGCATTATCGGATTTCAAATTACCTTGTTAGTATCTGATTTTTGAATTACCTTGGTCAGCGTATATTCTATCTCATAAACTGATAGGAAAAATATTTTCTCTACTCTACTTCTACTACTAAAATTTTAACATTGAGCTGGGGAGCAGATAGTATAGGATAGCTAGTAGAATTTCAACCAAGGATTTTTTGATTACCGGGCCAGAGAGAATCCTATGCTTAAATTACTGATTTGCATTTTAAAATTGGTAAATTTGTTGTGAACAGCAGTCATCTACAGGAAATCTACATCCTCTGTTAAATTACAAATTTTACTCAAAATTTCTGATAAATATTAGTAGCATTGAATTATTCCGAAATGATAAAATTGTAGATTTTTTTGATAAAACTAAATTAACTTAAAGTTAAGATAGACGAGTACCTACCCTAAAAATAAAAAGTGCCTATACCTATACCACTAAAAAGCTTTAAAAATGTTATTTAGCTCTGGTAACTTTAGATTTGAGCGAGCTAAAAACATAATATATATAGTAGTATTCTACTGATAGTAGTGAAGGATATTAATAGACATGATTATGAATCTGCCTATTTTTTGTATTGTAGTCGAAGTGTACCTACATTACCTACTGCCTGGTAGATTTTAAGCTTTCTTAATTTCATTTGAGAAAATTTTCGCCTTTGACGAGTCTCTCGTTATCCAAAAAAGAGAAAAAAACTGTGAGAGAATCTTAAATTCTACTCGTACAAGCTAAGGATAAGTCTGAAAATCCAAAGCTTTTTTTCACTTTGACTGTACAAATATGTAATTTAATTATTTGTTAAAGTACCTATACCTACTACTTTTGTAGTATATGTATGTATGTAGTAAAATTAAATTTGTACTCTAATTTCTAGGCCTGGCCAAAGTTCTCAGATCAGATCGATCTACAAAGCAGAGATAGCCCGAACACTCGAGCCATGGATTTCTTCGACGACTCAAATTGCCTTTCCGACATCTCAACAATCTCAACTGCCAAAATCAAACAACCAAGAATATGCTCATCCATCGTCCGTCGCAACCTCACAATTACATGGTCAAGACCTGAGTCAAGAGCCTACCTATAGTCAGTACTACCCCATGTCCAGGTCAACCATCCCACCTGGTCACCAGAAAAGTGACCGAGATCATCATAGGCCTGATCGAAGTTCCTCAGGTTTAAAAAATTTACCTTGTTTCCAAATCTTGAATCTCAAAATCAGACTCGGATGAATTTTAGAAATTAAAATTTTTGAAATTTTAGAGTTAAAACTGTTGATTTTTTTTAGGTGATCGTGACCGAGAGCGGTCAGGTGATAGGTCATCTGGGATTTACGCAAAACCGAGCTTTGGTCAGGGGCGAAAAACCCCAGTGGCCCCACCTAAACGAGATCATTCACAAAAGGACCGAGATCGTGATAATTTAGAAGATTATTTCTCAGCCCACTGCCGTTCATTTGCTGCCAATTTTAACGTAAGTTCATTTCATTTTTTATTATGAACCAATTTTTTAAGGTATCTCTTTAAAATAAGATACCTTTTTACAGATATGTAATACAGATCTGTAATTTGTATTACAAATACAGATTTTGTATAAAATTTGAAACGATCAGTAGTTTTTAAGTTAAATTACAAAACTCATGATAGATACTCTGCTACAGACCATAGACTACAAAATAGACACATTTACAAAATAAATTCTGAAATTTGAGTATTTTTATATGAGTACCCTACCATATAGCTAAATCTACTGTGAACAAATGAAAATTTTTTTTCAAATCTTAGATACGTAATGCTTTAGCTTTTGTTGTACCCTACTATTAAAATCACTCACCTACTAATAGTAGTGTACCTACAATCATATTATGGTATGCTTATCTTTAGTACTCGTATTTACACATTCAAAACATAGATCGAGAACAAAAAATTTTCTTAAATCTATAAAATTCATAATCTATAATACTCCGTAGGTCAAGAAACTTTTGAAAATTTTCAAACTACTTTTTGCCTGAGCAATGAGCAAAAATTTTGCTCAGGCAAGTTTGAAAGCCATACACTTTCCCCAAAGTGTGAAAGAGAATCTCGAGAAATTCTTGATCTCCTTTTTCTGGTTGAATTCACTTTTTCTCACTATTTTTATTTTTATTTCTTTTCAATTTTTTGAACAAAAAAGGTTTGCTGTTTCTCTCTAAATTTTGTCTATACTGATACTGACTGGCAGCAATGGTACAAAAAACTAGTACTACGAGTAGAAGAGGCTAATATATCCAATTCAGAATCAGTGCTCTGTGTATATTTTAGATACTTTTTTTGTACACGAAAGGAGCTCGTTATTTATTTATGGATTTTGTGAAAGAAAGGAGGAAGAAAAGAAAGCTCATCAAAGCCCTTTAGATAAATATACCTAGACTAGAATTGTACTATCTATATATTCAATATCTTGGAAATTTTTAAATCAATTTCAAATCCCTCCAACTCGAAAGCAAAAAAGCAATATACCTAGCTAGAAAAGTGTAGATTACTATTTTAGACAAAAATTGAAATTTAAGCCTACACAAATGATAGTCACAATTTTTACATAAATTATATTGGTCACAAGTCATAAGAAAGAAGCCTTCTAGACAATATTGACCTTTTAGGTCAACAGAAATTTTGAAAAATTCTCAAAAATCTCACATTTTTCTCTCTGTTTTAAGGCAATTTAGAATATTAATAACTCGAAAACTAGTACTTGATAGTCATCGAGTAGTTTTCGATGACTACCATCTTATTTGAAGTCTAAAAAGTAGAAAAATATTGTAGTATTATTGATGATACTTTTCTCCTAAAATTCTTGAAATTCGACTTATCAAGAGACTAGAGACACATCAATATTTCTAATCAATTCTCTCTCTTTTTAATAATGTTCTATTATAATATTTATATGGCTTGATATGAACATTTTTGACTGATTTGATTCGAGTATCAAAAATGATGAGAAAAAAAATTCCTGGTAGTAAATATATTACTTGAGAGTAGTAGTAATATTTAGTAGAGTACGTACTTGTAAGTTGTAAGGTAATAGAAAATGTATTTTAAGATCGACAGAATTCTTGAGAAAAATTGGTAGGTAGACCGACCAAACTCTGGATGAGGCTTTAATATTTCTTTGATCAATATTTTTTTTTACCTCAGACATTTTCTAATCAACTTTTTCTTCCCCTTAGGTATATCAGTACAGTAGGGTACTTTATTATATAGTACCTTAGGTATCTACTTATATATATATAGGCATTATGGTCATATGAAATAGTGTTAGAAAGTCATATACCCCTTGGGGATTACTGTAGAAAACCTTATTTTTAAGACCTTAAATCATAAAAAAGTATAACTCATCAAAATTGAATGAAACTTAATAATAATAAAAGTAATCAAAATTGAAGAAACTTGAGAGAATTTTACACAAAAAAAAAGGCTTTTTAACTCGTTTTACAAACTTGGAATCAAAGTATTTTAGTACCCTATTCGTATGTTTTTTGGCATAAATAAGGTAGGTACTAGGTACAAGTACGAGTAAAAGAATCCCATTTTTTTGAAATTTTGAGTCTTCTGTTGCACCTTTTCTTAGTTTTAGGCTGGAATTTCTACTCAAAATACAAAATTTTGCGACTTTTGAGAGATGGAAAATCAGACTAAAAACCAAAAAGTTCTAAATTTTGGAATTTTTGAGATTTTTTGAGCACTTATGGAGCTTTTGAGATGGTTTTATAACTTTTTTAATCATTTAAATCTGGGAAAAATCCTTAAATTTAGTACCTAGGACATATACCTAGGTATATGTCGATATTTAGTTCTAAACTTTTATATCAATCTACAGTTATTTTCAATTCAAATGACTTAATTGAATTGTCAGATTTCTGAATTTCTGAGTCTAAAGTCAAAGTAATAATCTTAAGTGCTCTCATTCTAATATAGTAGTATTAGTATCTATAACTTGAAATTACGAGTACTCGTAAGTACTAGATTTACTTTCTTCACTTTATTAGAATCAACTTTTCTTTATACATTTAAGTACTAGTAGTAATAGTAGGTACTTAAAAAGATATTGTTACATTTCCAAATCAGCTTAACTTTTCCTCATATACCTACTCGAATACACAAAGTTTGAAAATCTTTCAAAAACTCATTTTTCGACATTTTGAGTTTTCGAATCTTTAATACTCGTATCAAAATTTCGATAATTTCTTAGTATTATGTGATTACAAGTTTTCTGGGATTTTTGATATTTTCGTAAACTAGAATTGATACTGCAATGATGAGTGAGTGATTTAGATAGTTAAGATTTGATGGTGCGAGCGAAGGGAGCACTTACTTTTAACTTTGCTTGTACTTTGCTAGTTTATCTGTCGGTTTGTTTGTCTTTCTAGAAGATAACTTAAAAATTATTGAGCCGATTTTAACCAAACTTAGCATGAAAGACCTAAAGGGTCTAATTGGGCCATTTCGACAAAATTCTCAAGTGTCCGACCCCATGAGGTGCTGCTAACTTTGAACCCTTTAAGTGCCCCCATGTTAATCAAATGGAAATAAACTAATAAGAAAAAAATTTCAAAAATCAAAAATTTTGATCTTTGACATCGAAAATTAAGGTGATTTGTGGTGTCTTCAACGCTTTGCTCGTACAATTAATAAAAAAAAACTAATGAGTAAGTAGTTGATTAAATTCTAGTATATCGATTTGTTAAGTTGAGAATTTGCTGGTTAAAAGTGTCTAAATGTGTGAAAATAGTCAATTTTACCTTTTTTTCTGCTCTGGGAGAGATTCCAATTTCAAATTTAGGTAAATCTCCCAACTAAAAATACACTTTTAAGCATATAGGTACCTTATAAAGAGAATAGTACTCTTTATAAGGTATATCGTAAGTGGATTCAACCTCATTTCCAAAGTAGGGCTTTTCCCCTTCAAATCGAATTACTTGATTTGGTTAGACAGTTGAGTAAAATCAGAATCAGAATGAGGAAAAGTCAAAAGAGAGAAATAGTACACTAGAATGAAGTTTCAAATGGAAACTTTATCTCCAACTAAAACCAAAGAAAAAACCAGAAAAATTTCGATCGAATTTCAAATACGAAAAACTGAGACTTACTCAAATTCAAAAACTCACATTTTCACATTCTTTTTAAACAAACACGAGTACCATATCCCGAGTCTCCAGAATTTGAACATCAGATTCGAAACTATCAATGGTTCAAAATACCTAAAAGAAATTACATTTGTCAAAATTTGAGAATTTTAATTTTTTTAGAAAAAGCGTCATTTCCTCAAAATTTCATAAAATTTTCGTCACTTTATAATTCTCAGATGTCAATTAGCCTTTCGTTTTATAATGAGAAATTGTAGAATTTCCTACTCTATTTCTTATTAAAACCAAGATTGTTCGAGCTTAAACTCGATTTTTTTGCTAAAATTCCATGAAAAATTCTGACCAAAATAATCATTTGATCAAATGATTTGGATTGAGAAATCAAAGCAAACCAATGTGATCATCTAAACCTGAGCAGTGACTTCAAAATACTTTTGAAAATTCTCCTCGAAATGAACACAAAACCAATTTATAAAATGTAAACTTTATTTTATAGTTAGTATCCTACTAGTAAGTACTCGTAGTAAGCTAGCTATTTATTTATAAAAAATCGAATTGGATGAGATAGAATAGAAGCTAAGGATAAGTATCCTTTATAGATTTACTTACTCACTTTATAGTGTAGTACTACTCTGATTTTCATTTCAATCTTGAGATTTTTAAGAGATCTGATAAAATGCTTTTTCCAAATCCTTTTCTACCACTTGTTATATTACTAGTAGTACTTTTTTTACAATTTTGTGCTCTGAAAACCAATGTGATCATTTTATACTTAGGTACTATTAGTAATAATAATAGCTTTTATAGCTCGAAAAATCCCGATTTTAGAAATACTTTTTAAATGCCATTTTGCCTAATTTTGATCTTAATTTTCCAAAATATTTCTTTTATAGATTTCTTGAAATTTAGAGCCTAAAGTTAAGAATTGAAAATTAAAACTTCGAAAAACCTAAATATGACGATCATGATCGAGATCGAGCTATATCAAACTTGAGTAAAATAAAATGTATCCAATTTCACAAATCCGAGTTTAAAAATGTGAAAAGTATCTTCATTGGATTTCAAAGCAAAGGAAGATATAAATGAAAAGTGCTCCTTTTTCCTCAGAATCAAGTACTTAATAGTAGGGTAGGTACTAGTATTAGTATCAGTATATGGGAAATACGATAAAAAAGATTGAGATTTGTGTGTACTGTATTGAGTGTAAATGTAAGTAGAAAAGAATACTCTTCACACAAAAAAAAATAGAACAAAATCCTTTTCAACCATTTCCTAAGCTTATTTATAATATAAGTTGGTAAGTAATACCATAATAGTATCAGTTTTACTACCATTATACAGTATAGTACAAAACTAGACTATAGTGAGAAGTTGGAACACTTTTAGAACTAAAATAGAAAAATCTAGACTTAATAGACTATAGACTATAGAAAAGAAATGTGCACTTAGGATTGACACAAATATTCATTTCTATTGTTATTACCTACTCTAATAGCAAGAGTATACACACCTGGCCCATAAAATCCAAGCATATTCATAATACCTGAGACTTTTATTCACTTTTTACACCTTTTAAATTGAAGTTTGTGTATTTTTTCAAGTTTTTTTGCTACCTACTACTACATACTCGTAGTATCTAGTGAAATAGAAATATAAAATATGCTTAATATGAGATTTGAAACTTTCTTTTAAGGCCAAACCACTTGTTTTTGAGGTTTGTTTTAAAGAGAGGATATTTGAAAACTTTCCACTACCTACTTGGTAATTAGCTCGCAATTTTTAAGGATTATAAGGGTTATATAGTGCCTCAAAAAAATTCTGTTAAAAACTACTGATAGTACCTAACTACCGATAATACAAGACATTTAGAAAGCTTCTAATTACCTTAACATGCAAATTCTTGATATAAAAAGCGTATCTAAAATTTTGGTTCAGAATTTGAAAAATTTAATTATCTAGATCAAAGTACATGTAGAAGAAATTTTAAGTCAAATTTTGAAAAAATTTCCTTGATAAAAATGATATTTAATTCTTGAGAAAGTTTCGTTTAATAAGTGCATCTAAATTGATTTTGATTCTAATTTTGAGAGTTTAAACTGTTTCAGAACAACTGGCTTTATTAAGAAATCATTTTTTTTTAGACAAATGGGATATTTTTAACGGGAGAAATTTGCATAAGTTTTAGTGAATTTTCGAATTTTGCGATGGTGTCAACAATTAAATGTACTTTGAGATTCAATTGCCATAATTAAAGAGGCAAGGGAATGAACTGAACCACCATAATTTTGAAAATTAGAATCTCGAATTTCTTGTACTTTTCTACCATGTAGATTATCTAGTCCTCGTACCTTACTTACTATATGATTATGAGTAGTTGAAAGATTTCATAAATATCTGCAGCTTGTTCAAATGTACAATTTAGTTTTTGAGGTTTCAACTTTTGAGAGCATAAGGTGAATATTAAATACCTAGAGAAATATACTATAAGTTCAACTCAGACTTTCCAGGCCATAGACTTAATAAAGTTAATCTCAAGTGGATAATTCTGGTCGTTTTTTATTTAAGGTCATTAGGTCAAAAGCAAATATATCTGAATACAGATATTGTACTATATAGTATGTATGTTGAGGTTGAGATGATTATACCCTATAACTGGCTATAACTATAATAATTATGTAATTTATGCCAATTTTTGAATTTGAAATTAAAAGCATAAAAGTATCTACCTACTACTTTCAGTACCCTACATAATCATATTTTCAAAATTCCTATTTAAAACATGCAAAAGAATCAATTTTGAGCTAAAAATTCACTTTTTCTCAAAATTTGGCCATATTTTACATTATATTTCGTACTCATATCAATTTAGTTATTGAAATATTGAAATAAAGTGCCTTAAAGACACTTGATTCTTAAGTCTCTTCAGGTCAGTTTAGTTTACTAAAATCCTAAATTTCCTAAATTTCCTAAATTTGAGATATCCTAAATTAAGAAGTAGAAGGCTCTTGTCTTGTCTAAGATTTTTGTCAGGTTTAGGCTACGAGTAGTATTTAGGTTTATCACTTGTCTAATTTATGATTTTTTTGAACAATTTAGAGATACGAGTATAAATATAGACATTTTACATTTTTTTAGACATTTGGTTGAATTTTACCAAAATGTCCAAACACTTTACTCTAGTAGGACACTGATAGTAGATAAAATAATTAAAATGGAATGATTTTTATCAAACTTGAAAGTCTTCATCTCGGTGTTTTACGGAGGTTGGTTTTACCAGCCAGCTAAAATCTCCTCTGAAACTAAATTGGATCAGATTTATTTTTCAAAATACAATTGGATTTTTTTTTGTATTTTTTTGAAAGGATTTTTTTTCTCTCAATCTCACAATAAGTAACTGACTGACATACGAGCAGTACTTACCTCGTCTATGACAAGTCTACTCTTTTCTATTTTCTATAAAAAAAATACACTAAAATAGTAAATTTAAACAGTATTACTATCTTTACAAACAAATACTATCCAGGACCAGTCTCTCTATATCTGTAGCACTAGTACCTATTGTAGTTATTGAGTTAACTAAATACTATCTGCTCAATTTGGTTTGTTTTCTGTCAGATCTGTTTTCTATTATTTTGAAAAAACTCAAAGGAATTCTTAGGCTTCCTTTGTTCACAATTGTCTATGTACCTATATGTTATGTACAGGGTTGTCTAGAAATGTATGGCGAAAATATTTTTGAAATTATATTATAAGAACCTTCGTTTTTTAACAAGTAAGTCGTGGAATGAATGATAGAAATTGGTAGAAAAATTTACAGAGATTGCGAATCTGAAAACCTTTTGATGGTAAAATGAACAGGTCCAAATTTTTAGGTCAATGAGTTTAAAGAATTTATAGGTCAACATGGGAAAAAGCTGAAAAAAACTGACATGAACCAAAATTGCCCAAAATGAATTGAAATTATAATATTTACGATTCCCAGACATGGTAATAAATCAAGTCTTTGGTAGCAATTTTGGCTAATTTTAATTTTTTTCAATTTTTCTCCCAATTTACGTTGACCTATAACGTTGACCTGTTTATCAAAATCATCAAAATATTTTCAGATTCATCTCCGTTAAATTTGCTAGCGATTTCACTTCTCAATTATTAAAATTTTTTAGGTTCTTATATTACCAGAATAGCATAAAATTTATTAATTTGTACCACCCATTCTGGACAACCCTGTATATACTTGTACTAATGTTAGTAGGTAGATACATTGATATTGTGGATATATTTTGTTATATTTTTAGAATTTGAGATTTTGATGATAAAATAGGAATTTTCGTGGGGAACTAGGCCAAAATAGTATAGATTTACCTATCTACAGATAGAGTAGGTAGGTAGGACATGGAAAAGTCAAACTCAATTTATGATAATAACCTTCATAAAATAAAAAGTGAGAGCTTTTATGTACTTTTCCCTACATTTTACTTTTTTTTATTTCCACATATTGTCGATTTTTTGTTGAGGTTTTTTTGTACTTTTTTTTATTTACTTTTACTTTGCTTTCTCCACTTACATAGTAGTATGAATATTATTATAGATTTTTTATTGAAATCTAATGACTTTTGGATACACTTGAGTAGAGAAAATATAAATATTAGAACCACAAAAAGTACTTTAAAAAGGTGTATTTACATTTACATTTACAAATAACTACTACTTCAGAATAGTAGTACAATGACAGCTTGAATGACATGACTTAAATATTCTTTTATACAAATGAAATTTGTGATTTGCGGAAATTATTTTTTCTGAAATTTTGGCAAAAAAATTCCCCTTTGATATTTACAAAGTATGTAGGGTAGGTAAATCTGAAATAAGCATCAGATCAAAATACACAAAAATAGGTTTAAAAAATAGATTCAAAATTGTAATATCCTCAGTAGGATACTTTATAAATACTTAGCAGCATTGTGTAGTTTTGATCTGTAGATCTTGAGAATATTCCAACTAATTTGAATTATATCTTGGGTTGGGACTTGGGACTTAATTTTTAATCCAAATTCATTAAATATTTTTCAAGATTTCAAGACCTTCTAGATAGTGATTAATATGACAGAGATCTTTGATTTCCCTTACATTTCAATGATTAAATCGGGAGATTAGCCGAAGGTTAACGCCTTTATTAGCTCGCATTTTGTCAAAATTACTATTGGAAATGTCCTAAAGATATAAAGCAGTAGGTTACTTAAAATTCAAAAAACCTTCACCAAAATCTGTAAAATATTTTGAGCCAAAATAGTACAAAAAAATGAAATATTGGCTTTTGAACTAATCCTAAGATGAGCATATTTTTGAAGAAAATCAAAACTTTTGAAGATTTATTAGGAAATTTTGATTTAGAAATCTGCCATTTATAGAAATTTTTTTATTTTATAACCTGGAAATTGAAATTTTTCAGCTTTGTAAAAATAATCTGGTAATAAGAAATCTATTTTGATTTAAAAATTGAATATTTAGCTCTCATAATGATGAAAACGGAATTTTAGAATTAGGAATTTGAGAAAATCTTGAAATTTCTATTTCTGTGCCTGACGTGTTGAAGTACACAAGTAGTAGAACTATTGATAGTACAGATAGTAGTAGAAAGACAGACTCACAACAACACAATATGATTCAAAATATCTGTGAAATTTCTGCTTATGCATTTATTTAAACTAATTCTAGCCGTATTAATCATGCTCTATATCATTTCGAATAATATGGGTATATTTACATATTTACTTAAACTTGTACAAGTACTAGTACAAGTACTAGTAGTACAATTTGCTTAATCAGAATAATACACATACATTATAGAGATTCGAGCAGGATTAAAATACATTTCTGGACAAACTTTTGATGTAAATACCTACGAGTATACAGAATAAGTATAGATACGCGTGTATAAGTACTTATAGAATCTGTAGAGCTTCGAGTTCGAGTGTTCAACGAGTGTTTTTGATTGGATTAGAAATTAGTTATACTAATAGTAAATACAGAGTGGTAGTAGTAAAAGTGCTGAAATAAACTTTAAATGATGAAATTACTAGGCTATGAATACTTTGGATATAATTTATATAGACCTATAGAGATACTTACCTATTAAAAGACTATTACAACTGAACATTCAATAACTTTAATTTAATTTTTTTTCAAAATGGAATCTTTTATACTGATATAACAGGTTATATAAAGGTAACTTTTATTTAGGTTTTATATAACATGTAGGTATAATTAAGTAAATAAAACATGAATAGTGATATTCTTAGCGAAAATTGCATTTCGAAATCAATCCAAGATTTGAAATGTAACATAATGATTCGTAACAAAACTAAGAACAAGGATATGTCGGGTTTTTAAAACCAGATTGTAAGTAAATGGCATATAATTTACAATAATTTTTCTTATTTTTTTTTATCAATTTTAGGAATTAAATCAGAGATTTTCTCGACTTAAAGAACAAGTTCAAGACCTGCATCGAGATGTGACCTTACAGAGAGGTTCTAATTTAGCATCGAGAGCCGAATCGGCCTTAAGAGAAGGTCTGTACCTGGAAGAACAGTTAAATCGAAGGCATTCTGAAATGCAAAGAATGAAAAAATTGCTTGAATCCACATGGAATGAACATATGAGACAGGTCAAAATTGAACAGGAAGTCTTTCAAACACAGGTAAGATCCTTCAAGTCATCTTATAATACCTGAGAATCTAAAATTTGGGATAGTCAAGTACCCAAATAGTACCTACTTGAGATAGAATTTTTTCTTTAAAAATTATTAAAATTTGCAAAATATCGTTGGGTTTCAGTCGAATCCTCGATCTCATCTGGATACAAGGGTCTGAGTCCCCCCTGAATGGTTTTCCTTTGAGTTGAGAACTCAAAGGAAACTGACCATACTTCTCCAGGTTGATATCTAGATAAATATCTATTCTAAATACAGATATCTATTCGAAATAAGCGATAATCTGTATTATATTACCGATTTAACCGATATTGTTGGTACGGACAAAAACTGATTAAAATAATTTAAAAATTTAGAGACAACTCTTATCATAGTTTAGTAGAAAAATGAGTATTTCTTGAAAAACTTAGTTGTGCCGTGCCTAATTTGTACTGTTTTGAAAAAGTTGAATGACTTTATGGATATGCACTTTTGTGTGCCCTATATAGTGAGTGTACCATTATACACATATACCTACTTGAGTAATTCAATACTTTCTTTCGGTTTATACAGTATTCTCTTACCCACTTTTCTTTCTTTTTTTTTGCTCATCCTTATCTACGTCTCGTATCATTTTACTACAAAAAAGTCTGCTGTTTAAAAAGTCTTGAGCTTTTGAGTTCTCCTGCTTTATACTCATAGTACTACATAGATAGATAGTTGAAATCTTTACTCAAGATCTCAAACTCTTATAGCTTGCAAGTAAAAGTACCAAAAAGCCAGAAAAAACTCATTTTCTTGTAAGCTTGAACAATTAAATCAAAGCGAACAATAAATCTAATAAAGATTTAATAGCGAAATTCACCATCTGATAATTTTATATGGTTGAAAGATCCAAAAGTTTAAAAAACTACTCAGGAAATATAATGACAAATTTTTTTGCAAATAATTCTTAATAAGATCATTATTATGTAATTTCTCATATAAATTCGGATTTCTAATGTCTTCGATTTTATAATCTTGAAAAGTTCCAGTTAGCAACTTAAAATCGTAAAAATGTACATTTTTTAACCAAATTTTAGATTATTTATCTGTTTTCAACAGATTGAATTTTTGAACTTTCAGCTAAAATTTATAATTTTTAGGCAAATAGGTAGGATAATACTAAAGATTGTAATGATTCTTTGGTAAATTTTTTTGAGTTTTGAATCGCTTTTCTCCTATTTATATAATAGTAAAATCTACAAAATAGATGGCTAAAAAGTAAAAAATTCTCGACTATTTTCTTCTACTACATACCTAGTACTACTTACATAAGTATAAACATCTAACGATAAGTAAGTATAAGTAGTATTAAGTAGCCCTGCTGTGCAAAAAAAGGAAAAAAAATCTTCAAAAAGCTTCCATTGATTTTTGCATCCTAGAGATACTTTTTTCTATTTCCACTTGAAAAAATTCTCGCCTATATTTCTACTGTACTAGTGACTAGTACTAGTACTTTGTATAGCTTTCTTATGGTGTGAAATATCTCTGTATAAAATAATACCCTTTAGTACTATTAGTAGAAGTAAAAGTATTTATTAAGCTATGCATGTATCACTTAGAATCTTTTTTGGCCCTTTTTTGCTCAAAAAATTTGTCTCTTTTTAAAAAAAATCTAGATTTTTGTGTATTTAGGTCCTCCACTATTTACTTTTGTGGTTTGCACAAAAAAGTTCAAAACAATTTCGCTACAATCCTCTATACTATAGATAGAATAGAGGGTTAAATAGAGCAAAAAGTCAAACTCTTTTAGGTTATTTAGGCCGGGTCAAATCATTTATAACGATATATTTTGAGTGGGAAATAGAATGAAACCACTCTATAATGTATCAAATCATCTAAAAATTGTGAATTTTACAAAATTCTTAGCCAAAAAATCAAGTCAAAGAAAGCAATGTGTTTTCTTTGTGCTTTCTATATGTATTTTCTATATGATTTTTTTTGGAAAAAAATACCCGTAAATCACACTTTTGATTGAAATTTTGGTCAAAAAGTCCCAATTTTTGGCATTTTAAGAACTTGGAAATGAACTTTATAGAGAAATTTTGATGTTAATTTTAATAGAAAAATAGAAATGTAGCCAAGTCATGTTTTTTTTCTAGACTTTCGCTTTTTGGTTTTCAAGACAGACTTGAAATTTCGAGGCTTTTTTTGTGGATTTTTAGATGAAGATCAATGAGCTTTGTTCAGAGCTGATACCCTGAGGGATTTTATATCCTTATTGTTATCCCCTTTGGGGATATTTTAAACTCCTCTAGCCTCAGCCTGGCTGTAGGTTTTATAGGGAAATTTAAAAAATGAATCTTTGGGATTGTTAAAAAATTGAATCGAATTGAACTTTTTGGCTTTATTTTTGTACTACTATAGTACTAGTAGTAGTATTAAGAAGGGGCTATTAAATTGTTTGAAAGTTCATTGAGAATTTTGACTTTATTTTTAAAAGAAAGCTAAACCAAAGTACCTACATATGGTTCAAAAAGTTTCATTTCCCCTTTGTTCAGGAGGTACAAAGGATCTTATTTTTGCAAACCTTTTTGCAAATCTGATAGGAAATGGTCAATAAATGTGTATATCCTGTTATTTTCACCAATATTTAGCCATCATTGGACATTTATATGGATAGAACTGAGCAGATATTGATCATACATGAGATTTTTTGGCTCGTGATAAGTCATATTCTGTGAAATGCGTATAAAAATCCCAATTTTCGAGACCATCATAGGACATTTATATTTATGGATGAGGATGACTCGATGACGTGACATCACAAAAGTAAAAAAAAAAAGTCGTGAAAGTGTCAGAATACCAGTATACCTAGTAAAGGTTTTGTACCTACCAAAGTACATAAAAGTATTTTCGTGACATCCAAAGATCCTGATCAAAGTTCTTAGAATAAGAACTGGTACAAAAAACTGGAATTTTGAAAAAAAAATCATTTCATGTTCACTTTTCTCACTTTTTAGCCTGAATTTTGTAATATACCTATTACAAGGATTGTCCCATAGAATAATTCAATTAGGCAATTTCCAAACAAACTATTTAAATTTTTAAGCCAATTTTAGAACAATTTTTAATGGTTGGAAGTTGGAACCTTAAAATCTCTTTTTCTATAAAATCAAATAAGTACCTACCTAGGCCTAGGCCTAGGTATCTAGGTACTTAGGTGCTAATATTTAAACCTGTTAAAATCACAGTGACTAACTTATAGTTGGATTTTATAAAATACTATCAAATCAAGATATTGAAATGTTTCTATAAGTATTTAGCATTACTTTTAACTTACAAGTAAGCCAATAATTTTGAACATTTTGTCCAAATATTCGGAATAAAATCGATATTACTGTACATATGCTGTATTACTACTAAACAGGCTTCAATTTTAAATGATTTGAAAATTACTAGTATGAAATGATATCAATACTATTTTACAATTACATGGTATTTTGAAATTTAAAAATAACATTTTATCTCATAACGTACTGAATGGTTTGAAAAAAGCTTGTAAAAAAGCTGGGAAAAATATGGTTTTAGATACTTTGAATTTCGAGCTGATTTAGCCTCGTTGAAAGAAATATTTGGTCCTATTCATGAAGTACACGAAAATGTGTGTGTTTCTCAGGTCTTTCCGTGACATCATTAGCTGGACTAATAATCCATGTTGGGCCTTGGGCCAAGGGGAAACCGGCACATCTCTACTTTTCTTATTATACTACTATCGGTATAGAATACGACGAGAAGTAAATTTATACTTTTACTTTTCTAACTAATTTCCCAAGCATTTCTCATTGAAAAAAAAAGTAATTTTGGCTCTGGGTTCCATTTTCTAGTAATTCAAAGTTCTAAGAAATATGTACATGAAAAGATACAAATAAGTATCTAACTTACTAGTACATAGTAGTATGATGTATGAAAAGAGCAAAATATTACTTTTTTAGTACAAGAGATACCTAGCTATTAATTTTCAAATTCATCTCCCATTATGATCAACTTTCTCCTGTAATTTGTTATAAAATATGTATGGAAGAGAATTCTACTGAATTCTCTGATCGAGATTTATCACTTTTCTAATGCATTTTCATAATTTAGCTCGCATTCTAATTCAAATCTATACACATACACTGTCGAGTATATAAGTACATTTACATATACGAGCATGCAAATTATATTGAAACTTACTCTAAATGAATATTTGATCTAAAATCTCCACTAGATTTGATCAGTTTTGTAAAAATTTGTAGATTAGATTTGACCTTTTAATTTTTATGAAAAAAAACTCGAAAAAAATCTTTCTTTCCGAAATGATACTCTAGTCAGGCTTAATATCAAATATTTGATTTCAAGTTTTGTAGGTGTATTTGTACTCGTAAGTATGATATCTTTCTAATAACCCTAATAATAATAGCTAATAGTTCAAATATTTCAAAATCAATATACTGATAGGTAAGTAGGTTATATATTTTGACGAATTTTGAAACTGTAGGAATCTCCCAATAAAAGAATTCTAAAATTTTTTCTTAATTGAATTCAAAGTTTGACATAAATTTTTGTAAAATTGTAAAATTACAAAAAAGTTAGTATCAACAAAAAGCAAAATTGTAGGCTATATAAAATATGGTGATACTATTGAACATATCCTACTGTACGAGTAGGCTGTAGGTATTTGTAATATGCAATAGTATAAAGATTTCTAGTTGATTTACGTTTTTATAAATTAGAAATCTTGGTATTATTTCTTTAAATACTTTCCAAATCATGATAATGTAGCTGGTACTTTAACACCTATTTTAATCATGAGATCGAATTTTTATGATTTAAACCATTACCAAGTATATAAGGAACCTGCTATCTATCTATCAACCCATCCATTTTGTATAAATATTTTAGTGGTCTAAATATTTAGGATTTGAACTTTGGTATTACTGTTGGTACTTACCTACCTATTGTTCAGAATTACTTTTTTTTGCTTTCTTCAAAATACAGAATTGTATTGATCCAGACTCCAGACCCATGTACGATTAGAGACTGTAGGTAGGGTACTACTATAAGGTATTTGGATTGGTGAATGAAGTTTTGCTCAAAATTGCGGATTGAGTTGAGGGAATTCGATTCGAACTTCAATTTTGCTTCTTTCACTTCAGATAGATCATACATTTTTCATTTGCACCTACCTAGGACCGCTAGATACTTACTACCTACATGATCATGTAAAGTTCTTTGCCCTTTTCTTACATTTTTTATTATGTAATATCAGTAGTTATATCGAAATTATTGGACTATTCGTCACTTGAAAACACTTAAATATCTAAAATGTTAAAAAATTATATTTTCTCGTAAATTTGATTTAAAATCTCTAAATACAGATATTAATACCTTGTAGGGTAGGGTACTTATTCTTTCTGACTAAGGATAAGATTCTGTATCTTGGAATTTAAAATCTCAAGATTTGTAAAGTCTTGAAATTTCAAAAATTCTGATTATTTGGGTAAAAATGCTTTGAAAACCTACAAAAATTCTTTAAACACAACACAAGTATTCAATTTTTTTTGGTATTTTACTCGAATACTGATATTCTGTATGTCCAAAAAAACCTTAAAAATTCAAAAATTCAAATTTTCCTGACTAAAATATGAAAATTTTGTTATAAACAGAATGCATTACATGATAACTGTGAGACTACAATCTCAAAAATTTACAATTTTGCCCATTTTTGAACAAAATGTTTCATTTCTGGTCACTTCTTGTAGATTGATTGTAAATATTTTTGACTGTTTTCTATTTGACAACTTGTCTATAAAAATATCTTGATATTTCTTAAAAAAGATAATCTAAAAGGTTATTCACACATAGGTAATGTACCTACAGATCTGCACTACTACTAGACAGTATTTTGAAATAGTCTAGAGTTGCAATTTTACTATTTGAATTCGATTTTTTCTTCAAAAAAAATTGAGTAATGTTGAGGTAAGTGGAAATTTGTAAAGATCTTGGGAAATTAGTCTGAGGATTTTTTTTTGCTAACCTCGAGATTTTTGGGTTTGATTGAAAGGATCTAAATTGCTTTCTTCCATCCAAATATTATGGTTTTAATTTTTCTACAAAAATCTTTATATCCTCTGCATCTATTCTATAGTACTTAATGTAGATAGAATTTTTTTTCTTTAAAAATGAACCTCTTGTTTCTTTGAGATTCATTTCTACCTACTTGTATCCTGATATTTCCCCCCTTTCTTCTTGGGGTATCTCTTGGGATTTTTAAAACATTTAGAAGGTAAAAGTGAGAGATGTAAACTTTACTACAAGTTTTTCTTTTCTCTCAACTCTAAAGTAAAGTTAATTTGTACATTTTTTTCTTGAGAGAGAAACCTTGAGGGAAACACATTTAAAATTATCAAAGAAAAGTTTGCTGAGGAAAACAAAAAAAAAATAGTCAGTTGAGAATTGGCCAAGAGTTGAAAAATATACAAGTTTATTGCTTTAAATCTGCTCTTGAGGGTTTGTACTACTATGTACTAGTAGTATTAGTATTAGTATCTGAGGATTCTAGAGATAAGATTATGAGGTCAGAAATAGTTTTTTAAAACTTTTAAACCTAAATAAGTACACTCGATAAAATAAAATAAAGCTAATGGACCATATACTAAATGTATTCTAAATTGTTATTAATACCCTTAAGGTGCATTTAGGCCTTCTTATTCTCTAATTTTCCCAACAACTTGTTACAAATTAGAATCCTATAGAAAATCTCAATCAGATAGAATTTGTGAATTTTACTTTTCAAAGCTCAAAGTTATTGAGGCTATTTTTAAAAAATTAACTGTTTAAAAAGTCAATTTTCGAGTTATTAAGTTTTCCAAGGCCAAATTAAAGTTCAGAATGCTCTATATTGCACATATATTTAGATCTATTATTCAAAACTTTAAGAATTCTGTTAAAATAATTTCTCTAGAGAAGTTTTTAGAGAAGCTAAAAATGACCTAGTTTTTAATCCTAGCTCAAAAATTACCAAGTTTTATCATCTAAGGCTCTTACTATTGACGATTTATGCTCAAAAATTTACAAAGTTTCAAATTTTAAAAGTTCAAAAGCTTAATTGCCTCAAAAATATCATAATATTTAACTCGTAATAGACAATTCAATTTGATAAATCAAAGCATTTTGAGATTAGAAATTCAATGATAATAGTACCATATATCAAATATCAAACAAAATTTGATATTTGAAATCAAAGCTATTTAAAAAATTCACATAAAAAATGTCATTAAAATCCAAAATTACCCCCATTTAGATTGAATGATAGAAATATTTGTATAAGTATTTACAAATCTTAAATACGATTTAAATTGCCCATTTTGAATACTTACTTACTTATTTATATGTGGGCTAAAGCTTATCTTTGAATTGCCATTTTGTAGGGTACTAAACTAAAACCTGTCTCTTTCTGATCCTTTATATATTTATTATCGGTAGGTACTATTACATACATATGTGGATTTTAAATCCTCTGTGGTTATTGGAATTTGAATCCAAATAAAAAAAAATCTTTTCAAAATGTTCATCGAGTAATATGATATGATTTTTTTACTGGGGTTATAAATCCCCAGTAGATCTTTCACCCTAGAATAATCTTGAATAGCAAAATATATATTCTGCTACTTTATTTCATATTCATTTTTAGCTTTTTTGTGTGTAAGATTTGGCGAATAGTATCTTGTACTTATCAAAATGTCAGTTTTCAAAATGTACATTATCTTTTGGGGCAAATCTGCATTTTAAAAAGGCTTTTAGAAGACTCGATTTTTCGAAAAGAAATATCAGTAAAAAGTCCTTACTTACATGGTCTAAAGATTTTTGTCCAAAAAAAAGTTCATTTTTTTGTGTGTAAAAAAAAGCAATTTATCTCTGTTAAATCCGTCAACTGACGTGTGTGCATTATAAGTCAAATGGGGAAGTTGAGACTGGGCGGACAATACAGTATCGGAAAAATGGCCATTTTTAAACCTTCAATATTAGTATTTTTGAGAATATATTTTTATAAATACATGGTAGTAATCATGTAAAAGGTACTCAAGTATAAGTGTATCAAATTCCTATGTATGTGATGTGTAAAATAGAGTCTTTGAAGATTATTCAAAGTTTTCCCTTTTTTTTCGAGATTTTTTGCTCAACAACACTTCAAATTCATATCAGAATCAGAAGAGAGTTTAAAAAAAAATAAACGAGATTTTTTTTTCAAGTCTGAACTTGTAGTGTGATTTTCTCAGAACTTTTTTTTTCGAATTATTTGCACTACATTTAACCCCTTTTTTTATTTCTAATATTTTTTGCTTTTTTTGTACAGATTTGCTCGTATCTCGCATCTTGTTAGATATTTCGAAATACAGAATATCATTTGATATTCAGCTTCATTTTGGCAGACTTTTTTGAAAATTAAAAAACACATAAAATCAAAGAATTTCGAAGAATTTTTGTTGAAATTTTAATTTAGGTCAAAATTTCAAAGAATTTTTGTAGAAATTTTGGCATTACCCAGTAAAGTTAAAATTTCAAAAATGGAATGGGTCAAAATTCAAAAATTTATGTATCCATATTATCTACGTCTACAAGTATATCATTTCAAGCTCAAAGCTTGGAATACTTAATGAAAATATGAAAATTTTGAATATTTCGATCCATTCGATCCAACTTATGTCAAAAATGTCAAAAAAAATGTGAAAAATTTGCATAATTCTGCATAATTTGAAATTGATTGATCAAATTTTTCAAAAAGTTATTTTAATACAATAGATGTGTTAAGGCTTTTTATTATAAGATACTTACTATTTTTACTCAAAAAAATTGTAAAAATCGAGCTTTCTGAATGGAGAAATCCATTTAAAATCCCTTTTTCTAAATTTTTATTATATCCTTAATAGGTTCTATTGTATTTCAAAGTCACCACATAGAGCACAGTATGATCTCATCAAGATTCATTGAGAAATAATTCACTGTACTTTCACTTACAATCTCAACAGGGGCACTTTCTTCAGCCAGAGTCCTTATTTCCCATTTAAAAACTGTATAAATTGTCAATTTTGAACTAAACTAAACTATATAAGTACCCTACCTAGCCTAGTACTTGAAGAATCTGAAATTGCTTTATTTCCAATATCTGTTAAATTTTGAAGTAAAGTCTACTACATATACACAGTATAGGGTATACAGAGTACCTACAGTGTTATGTAATTCAATTTATTTATAGATTTCTTCCCCTTTCCTTTTATACTGAAATATTTATTTCGATATTTTGAAAAGTGTCTTCGATCATTTTATTGACCTTTACTTTTTTTCTTTTTTTTTTTACTTCAAACTTCAAATATCCACTGTTTAGGTATAGTAGTAGGTAAGTAGTATAAATGTGTAGGTATTTTGTGTAATACATTATTTTGTCATCTTATCATTTATCAACGTCATCTCCGGCCCTGAAACACAGTTTTGTACTACCAACAAAGTCCAAAATATTTATGTAAACAAATGTCAAAATACTTGAGAATAAAAATATATTTAGTCACAAAAAAGTGAGAGTGCTTTTGGAGCAAAAAAAATCGGAAATCTTTATTACAAATATCTGTATATTCTATAGCTGAATGTACACATTTAAATTGATTTTTTCGATCGAAATATATTTTTGAAGCTAATCTAATATAGGTAGTAGTACTTACAAGTACAAAATTTAAACTAGATTTTACAGTATCTGCTGATCTATAAAAGTGTAGAATTCAATATCAAATAATATGAAATTTATTATGGTTTTTTCAGTTAAATGACCTGATATCACTGAGAGCCGAGGTGAAGCAGTTAAGTAGCCTTTTACAGCAACTGCAGACCTTCCTGAAATCGCCTACAGGTCACCATGGACCATCAGGTGGACCTTCAAGTGGACCAGGTCAACAACAACAGCAACAACAACAAAAACAACTCGGTCATAAACAGCAGAAGCATCAAGACAATAAATATACCTTGTCACAGACTGAACCATCACAACTTTCGAGGTAAGGCTTGAAAATCCTAATCCTAATCTGTCTTACGAATTCCTGACAATGACTTATTGTTAGCTTGCATTCTTTGAGTCAATAAATTCTGTTGATTCAAGTCCGCCACATTTTGCGATTTTTATGGATTATCTAAGGCAAATTTGAATCTACAGTACCCTATATTATTGATCTATCCATTTGGATTTCGAATTTTGAAACTAGTATAGGTAAATATACCAGTATGTGCATTATTCAATTTTGGAAGTTGCATCTTTTGATCATAATTTGGATCAATTTAGGAAATATTACCTCATACGACCTAAATTTGACCTTTTTAGATCCTATTTTGGCCCATTTTGAAAATATTTTAGACCTACATGGCTAAAATTTTGAGTCTTTGACCTTTTTTTTGGCCTATCTTATTTGAAGTTATTTTTTAAATTGAAAATATTCGATGATTTCCAGGCTTATTATGAAGGTTCAAATCATCTTTTGCAGTATCTGTATTTTACTAAAAGTCCCAAATACTGATGGTAACTTTAAGTATTTATCTCCCTAAAATCCGAAAATGTCATCCATCAATTTTTTCCACTATCTTTAGCTTTGAATGAGGAATCTTGTCTTTCTTTCTCAAAAGAACTTTTTATGAATACTGAATTTTTGGTGTGTGAGAAATCACATTTTTTCGAGGATTTGTCGTCTAGAATGAAATTTGTCATGTTATCCAATCCCAATTCCAATTCCAATGGGTTGAATATTTCAACTTTTTTTTGTGCTTTAGATAGTTTGGTTTTTTTTGTGGATAGTCGAGTCGTAAGTATTATGTTTGAAATGAGTATATAAGTCATATTATCATCTGTCATACAGTACCCCAAGGGGGATGATCCGATCCAAAAAAAAGACCTTTCAACTTTAACCCTACCTTAGATTTCCCATGACTTATGCAGTACTTACAGGGAAAAATCGATACGAGTATTTGTACTGATACAGTAGTATACATTTCCAGATTCTTTAAGTATTTACAGGATATTAAAACTTATGAAATACAAAAAACTTACAATATCAAGGTAGGTAGGTAAATATAATCTGTAATTTTGAGAAAAAATTAAGTAAAAATCCTATACTCTGTAAAACTTACGATTAGATGCTAATTTATGTTTTAGATCTGTTAAATTCACAAATATTTTAAATACATAGTTATTTTAATGTGTATTAATTTACTACTTGTCTTGTGGTGCTTAAACTATTTGCCGATTTGTGCAAATGAAACTTTTACTGTAAAAAAAGTAAAAATAGATTTATTTCTAATTTCTAATAGAGACAATTTTTAGTAATACTACCTACTTACTCGTAGTACAAGTAAGTAATAATGCTAATATCATTTTTCTCAAACAGGCTTGCTTGGCTATTCAAGTGATTCAAGTGATATAAAACTGTCTCATTCCATCTAAAATAATAACACATTTCCCCATTATAATTTCATACTAAAGTATATACTATAGTAGCAAATACTAATAGGATAAGTAAATTCCAGACTACACAGGGAGCCCACAAAATTTCACTAATGAAAATTTATACCAAGAACCAGATTATGAGCCTTTATTTCTCATTTATACAGGGTCATTTAAATGTATCTTGTTAAAGGGTCTAAAAAGAAAAGTACTCTACTACTACAGTCTAGTACCTTATTCTTGTTTTCTATAAAAAATACCAAATTACTAATTAGGTAAGTACTATAAGTACCTAAATAACTTATACATAAAGTTAAAAGAATCAGTTTTAGTAAACTGATTTCAATCGATCAAAATATTAGGTCCAGTAAAGATTTAGAATTCACTGAAATGTCAACTTTAAATGTCAGTTTTAAACCAAAATCCATTAAAAAAGGAGCAGATGGTTTTAGAATACTATTCATAAATCTTGATATCTAGGATCATTTCAAAATTTCGAAATTTTTTTGAAAACTTTCAGTGTTCGTGTAAATATTTTTATGTATTTTTGAAAAGTTACTTTTTAGAGGCGATGTATAGTTGAAGTGGGCGGATATCGTAGGCTATTTCTCTTTGAAATGTTATTTCCTTCCTTGATATTACATATTACTCGATTATCTATGTAGGTTGTACGAGTAGTAGTAATATTATTAGTCGTAGTAGTACTACTTATTGTAGTAGGTATGGATTGTACTATTATTAGTATCTGTATTCTGTGTAGTATAACATGAAGGTTTTTGTGATGTGGAGAAAGCAGCTCCGGTTTAAGCAATTTATTAGAAGCTTAAATCCAGAATAATGCGAACGAGAGATCAGATCTATCCTGGAGAGGAGAAAGACAATTTCCTCTATCCTCATTCTCCCTACTAGGTACTATTCAACATAATATTAAATTATATTTTTATATTTATCTCAGGATTTTTAGACCAAATTATAAATATCTACCTTATAACTACCTACCATTTGATTGTATACTGACTGGTCCAAAAAACCGACTATGTCAAGTTATAAATCCTAGTAGGAATTTCCTACTAGAATTAGCCAAAATTATAAATTTTGGATACTAGAAGCATTTTCAATTTGGACTAGCCTAGTTTTCTTTTGTTTTGGACAAGAACCTTTTGGACCAGTAGGTACCAATATACCATAATCTGTACAATAGATAATAGATATTATAAGTAGGGTACGACAGAAATGTACCAAATAAGAAATAAAGCATTTGTTTCGAAATTCGAAATATTGTAAAAAAAAAATAGATAAAAGCTCTCTTAATAGCTCGATTTGCTTAATCTCTCCCTATTTTGAAATATTTTTACAAAATAAAAAGTTTGCCTGAAATCTAAAATTTTAAGGCAAATTAAATGCTAATGAATCTAGATGTTCTCCTTACATAAGTCTAAAATTACTAGTAATTTGAGGTACTATTGATCTCGTAGGATGTCCTTCGGAATGGTTTAGAAATTTAGAATATTTTGATCTTTTTATCAAAGCCATTTGCCTATTTAATTAGAGACAATTTCGAAATTTTATTTTGAAAAATAGTTGTGAATTCTTAATATCTGTATTTTTTATGATTAAACGAGCTAAAAATCCTTTCGCAATTTGTAACTATCGGCATTCTCCATTCGAGTATCTTTTTTTTGTGATTGTACTTATTTTTTTCTGGTTTGGGATTAGGATTTTTTGTCATTATTTCTCCATTATTGCTAGTACAATCACAAACAAATTGATCAAATGTCCAATTAATTCGAGAAAAAAATGTGAAATCTGAACCATTCTATATGCTAGAAACTCTAGATTACCTAATATAAACTTTTACTTCTGTAGAAAGAAATACGAGTATTTGCAAAGAATTTCCTAGTCTTTTAAGAATTTTTATAGAAAAAATACCAATATGGTATGATACTCGTACTTCCTCTAATACTTTTTACAAAATATCTATAATATTTTTGAGGTTTGCAATTTTTATGAAATTTTTCTGATTTTTTGCAGGGTCGTTGAAGCCGGGGATTCACAGCATTTACGAGGTGGACCTGAGATTCCTCCACCAATGAGTGATATTACATTTGTGTCAAGTGCCTCTGGACCAAAGGGTAAGCCAAAAAATCGATGATTAATTTATAAACTAAGGTTAATTATAATGAGGAAGGCTTTACTAGGTATCGTTGGTATCTTAGGTAGTACACTACTTACCTATTACTTTGCTTTGATGATAGGATTGGGAATTAATTTTAGATTAATTTCGAGATGATATTACCTACCTACTATTAATATCAGTAGTCTCATAAAGGTTTCATAACCTACTACGAGTATAAGATCCTTAAGTAATTAGTAATCTCCTTTTAAGATCTCAAATAGGATACTTATTATTATTACTTAATCTTCTTATAAGATTTCCAAAGAAAGTACAAGTATAAATATCGTAAAATTGGGATATTTTGCAAAACTGGCAAAAGCCATTAAAGCTAATAGAAATATCAATCTACCTAAAGTTCTCAAATCCTCAAATTTTGTCAAAATTTTCTAGATAATGATATTACGAGTATATTACTTTTATAATGCTGCAAAATTTCAACTTTTGTCAAGAATTTGGTAAAATTTCCAAATTTTTGTCTAAAATTTGTCAATATTTCAGTTTTTGGTTTTTGTATGAATTTGATTTTGGGGTTTTTGAGCAAGTTTAAAGAGATTGGTAAGGTAATGATTTTGTAAATATTTTGAATTTCCTAAATAATTTTAACGAGCATGTTTAGATCATTTTTAAGTCTTGACTTTTGACTCTGAACTGTAAATATGAAATCATACTACTGCGTAATTACAATTAATAATTATAAAATAAAATACGGAGAAATATTGGTTTTTATACGAGTAAACTATTACATTTCTATGAATTTTGAAATGTAAATATATGTAGGTAGGTAATAGGTATATACTTATGTAAGTAAGTTAAGAAATTTCTGGTCTGATCTGGTCTGGGTTATATAATCCAATTTAATTTCTTGAAAAGTTTATACCTTTTATTTCCCTTTTGGGTTAAAACTTGTAGTAAATATGACATTTTGCTCGAATTTCAAATACCCCAAAAGCTTTTCTTAAACTCAAATGTACAGGCATGTACTATCTTAGGGTACTATGAACTATGAGTAGGTATACCAGTACCAATGGAATGTAGATAAATACATTTGGTAAATTGTAAGATTTGTCTTTTGTGCAAAAAGTTTTGCACAAAAGTCAACCCAAAGCTCTATACTGTAGAACTTATTCGAAGTATCTAGGTACCAAATACTTGGTACAAGAGTCAAGGGAAATTCGCTTGAAAGAAATTTTGAGAATGTTTTTGTCGTTCTTTCAAATAAACCCAAAATCAAATAGACCAACAAACCTCCAAAAAACTTGAGATTAGGGAGTCATGAGGTGCATAGGTCACTATACAAATTTTATTTGTAAAAATTGACAGTTTATCGAAAGTAAAAATCAGAAATCATTATCAGAAGGTGATTGTAATCAAAAAATTATTTTTTCCGATCACCTAACTTTTTTTAATTTTTGATTCAAATTTGACTGTTTAAAATTTAAAATGACTTGAATTGTCTCGAGATAATTCAATTTTTCGTAAACCTTACTTATAATGGTTATTATCATTGCTATCTAATAGTATTAGATTGGTTGCTAACCACAAGTAGGTAGTTAATACAATTACAAAATCTTCGATCTTCAAAATCTTTGGTAGAATTTTGAATACCTAGAACAGATGCTAGCTCTTATTTTATGGTATAAGTAAGCAAGAATTATTTTGAGAACTTTGGATTTTATGAATTTTATTTTTGACATTTTATTATTGGAAGAAATGGCCATGGAATATAGATTATAATATGTTTAGAAGTGCTTCTTTGTACTATTAAAATACCATTTTTTGTCCATATTTCAGGAATGACAGGTCCTTCAAACATTTATGGTCCAAGACCTCCACCACCACCTTTGCCAACAAAATCTCGTAAAAAGGATTCAATAACTTCTCTAATAAAATCAGATCTGTCCAGACTCTCAGGTCGATTTACAAAAAGTCCATTTTCTTCTTCATCATCTGTTCCACCATTAACTGCTCAGCAATCATCATATCTTCAACCTATTTCCCATCCACAGCAACAACAACAAAAGCCTCAACAACCAGGGCAACAACCCAAATCAGAATATATTCAAGTAGACTCTTCCTATCAGCCACATTCGGCCGTCGCTCAACTAAATAGATCTCATCAACAACAGCAACAAAGTCAGCAAATGCAACAACAGTTTCCTATACCACCACCTCCACAAGCTCCTCAACACCGCCGTCCACAACATCAAGAGAAACGTCACAGTATGTTTTCACAATTGATAAATAAAGTGAGGTCAAAGGACGATAGGAAAAAATCAACAGCCTCTTCGATAAGCTCAAGTACTGGGATTCCACCACATTTACAACAATTTCAACTTTTACAACAACAACGAATTAAGGCATCAGGACCACCACCACCTCCAACAGCAAGGGTACCTTCAGAACAAATGTATGGAAACCAGAACCAATATCATCAATTTAGGCAGCAGCAATTTCTAATACAGCATCAACAACAACAGCAACAACTTCAACAACAAGATGCTTCATCTTCACTAGGTGGCTCTGCCATGGGGTCTGTAATGGGATCAACAACTGCCATGGGCGGCCCACCAAGATCTCTAGGACCAAATCAAGGATATCGTCGAGAATCCTCTCAATTCGATTCTCGACGTGAATCTTCAGCTTCAAGACAACCTCATGGCCAGATGGGACAGCCCATTTACACCAGAGCTAAATCCTTCGTTAAAAGTAAATCAGATGATGAAAGACCTCCAAATAAATTAAATAAAAATTCTCGAGCTAGAAGTACAGGCCACCTAGTGGTAGATACAGAATCTCTTTTACGATCTATTTCATCACTGGCTAAAAATTCCCAAGAAGCCTCGAGACTCCTAGCATTGTATGAAAACCTCCTGGCTAAGGGTATTTTATCAGATAGGTCACAGTCTCAACAGGAGAAAAGCCATTCACTTGGTCATCATCGAACTAACAACCAGGATGATTTACAACAAACTGGTGGTCAGTTATTTTATCCTGTTCATTCCTCACAGCAACATTATCAATACCCTAGGACAGATGAGCAATCAACATCGAGGTACTCTTATTCAGGGGTAGGCTCCGGGAAATCCCTCAAAGATTTTGAATCACTTTTGAGCTCAAAAGTTAGTCAATCTCAAAGTAGATCTGGTTCAATAAAAATTTCTCAAGATCAGAGAAATCGGGACGTAATTGAGCGAGAATACGACATCTTGAGTGAGGACGATTACCAGCAAATTATGCCTTTAAGGTCACATCAGACGATCCCCCCACACCGAATTCATCATACTAGTTCTTCTGGTGGTTCTGGGGGGAGTTCTGCTGGTGGTGGAGGTGGTTCCTCAGGGAAAAAACAGGATCTCATAAATAGTTCTAGAATTGAAAAATCAAATGGATCACCAGGTAGGTCAGGTGGTTCAAATGGTCAAAATTCTACAGGGTATAAGCATCAAGTTGAAGTGTACGTTCATGAGGAACCTCGAAATATTTCAAGTTCTCCATCACCTGAACAACATTCTGTGAAGAAAAGACCACTACCTCCAGCACCACCTATTAGATCTTCAGTACCTTCATCATCGAGTAAATCAAAAATTATGAAAGACTCCTCATATCTATTCGGCTATGGTTTTTTAGCTCAAGGTGAGCCAATGCCTATATCAAAGTCACAACCTGGGTCAGCTGGTTCAACTCTGAAATCACTCAAATCTCATAATTTGAGTAAGAAAAAAACCCTCTCTTGTGAGTCACTAACTTCATCAGTAGAATCTTCGAATCTATTTTTACATGGAAGTCGAAAATCTTCAATGGATTTTGATCGTAGATCAGTTGTAACTATTAAACAAAGACCAGGACAGAGTGACAATGGTCCTGGTGGTGGTGGTAAAAATAGACAACACTCCTGGGCACCTCAATCATCAAGTTCTCAAATCCAAAGTTCAGCAGTCCAAGAATTTTCACCATCTTCTTCGAAACCTTCGACTTCGACACCGATTTTGTCACCTGATCCAGAACTGAGGATTGACTTGGATGCAGGTAATTAACTAAACTACACAACTATAGTGTTTTATTGCAAATTATATTACATATACATAGTAGATATTCAAATAAGGTAGGTATATCCCTAAAAACTGGAGGAAAAATAAGGGTTTCCGATTTTTAACCATCAACCGTAAACATACATCAAACCGTAATTTCAAATCTTTTTTGTCTAAAATTGAATCATACTGAATTATTAGATACTAGTGTCTTCTTTTTTTAGAACTATCAGTAATATTCAAAACCCAAAAATCACATAAAAGCACATAAAAACATACTTGTTTGTGACTTGTGTACCTATATGTTCAGATATCCTCATAAAATTCTAAAAAAAGATTTTAATTTTGAAGAAATTTTGAAGTTTTGAATTCGAAATTTCTTTTCTAGGTCAAGGATCTTCACCATTTGATGATGAAGAAGATGACGACGATGAAGATAGAGCTGAAATAAATTACGGTGGTGATAATCCACTACATAAAGCCCAATCTTTCGAAGGTCATGAAGAAGCCGTAAGGTCCATAGTTGCCGCAGTAAAGGAAACTAAAGCACTTAGCAGGAAGTTACAATCGAATTAAAATTAAAGTATCTTTTTTATACAAAGGTATGGTATAGATACTATAAGTACATACTAATAGGTACCCTACTTATATTAAAAAAAAGCTCAAATATCGATATACATATTCATTCATTTGCATAATTAATACATGTATTTGTTCAAGAAATCGAGAAAAAGTTGAAAAAACTTTCAGGTAGTTATTTTATAGATACTTTGGAATATTAATTCTCAACCAGAATTCATAATTTCATAATAATTCATTACAAAAAAGGTGCAAGATTATGACAAGTTTGAGCAAGAATTTCATTAACTAATCCTAAGCTTAGACATTCATTTTAAAAATCGAAAAATTTGCAAATTTTTTGAGATACTTTCGGACAATTTTCTTGACAAAATTTCTATACAAATCCGAATAAGTAAATATTCACTAAAAACTGCAATTTCTTCAAAGCAGATATTCGAATTTTTGATCATTTTGAAAGGATTATGATTTAAGATTTCAAGAGGATTAGATAATTTACACAATTTCCGTTTATACTTAAAGTATCTTAAAATATAAATCTTATTGATCTTATACTGAATATATGTAGTAGGTATAGGTACTGTACTGTGTAAAGGAAATTAAAATAAGAAATGAATTATTTGATCATTTCTTTTCTTATTCTTATTCTTACGATTACTCGTACTTTCTTATCTTTAATTAAACATTCTGGTACAAATTAAATTGTTTAATCATTCATGATGTAAAATGTAATTTAATGAATTACCTCTTCTACCTTGTAAAACTTGTAATGAATTATTGCTCTTTTTGTTCATTCCAAAGAGCCTACCTTATACTACTAATATATACGTATAGTAGAAATAGAGAAATCATTTTAAATTTATTTTATGTCTTTGAAACTTGGATCAGCTTATACTATAAATACAAGTATTAGTATTACTTGTAGTATTTGGATTGGATTCTGGAGAAATTGAAAGTTTGTCGAGATCTTTTTATATTCAGAATAGGTCTTATGGTATACTACAGTGTATGTATAAGTAAAAAGTAAAAATCGATTATCAATTAAGAAGTAAAGAATTAATCGTAATTACAAGTTTTAAAAAGCATGTATTAGTACTAATACCTAACTACATAGTTAGGTTCAAGAGCTGCTGAATTCTCAATTTTCCAGATCTAGATAGTCGAAATTGTTAAAAGTTTTTCCACTTGAGTTCAATCCTAATTTATTAGTCTCGAGTTAAATTTTGAACCTATCAAACGATAAATATACTTACTTTACTTTAGACTATACTTTATACCTACTTGGGTTTGGGTAGTAGTTTAGTAGTTTAGTAAAGTAAAGAGTTTATAAAGATATTTTACATAAACTTACGTGAGCAGAGAAAGCAAAGGTGAAAGTTCACATCCACTACTTTCTCCATTTCTACTTGAAGAAAAGTTCAATTTTACATACAAATTAATCGTTTAACATAGTATTAGTAGTATTTGTAGTCTGTTGGTACCTTACTTAGGTACATAATAATATTATTCTTAATAATTTAAACAAGTTTGACAAACTTATTACCCTCCTGGCTGATTATTTATATGACATGTTCAATTTCCAATTAGTCAACTGACAGCATTGTCAAAAGTTCATTTACAAATTAAAATTACAGTTTAAACTTGACTAAAACCTTTGGTATAGTGCTGGATATTGTTTTAAATGTGACCTGAGTGGTGAGAAGGGTTCAATTTGACCTTTTTTTGCACTTGCTTTTATTAGATCAACTAATTTTAGTTACTTGTTTTCAGGAATGCTCAAAATTTGCTCAAATTCTACATTTTACATACATTTAGATTTCAGGCACTTTTTGAGATTTCTCAAGTCTTAAAAATGAAACTTGTCTCCTAAATTTTAAGTTTTGTTTAAGAAATTATTTTGAAAACAGATCAATAAAATGTAGTCTAAAAAAACCTTCAAACTACAGATAGAACTTGATCAAAAGCTTACTTTTTATATTTTTAGGAATTTTGATTATTAATCTACTACTTTCCCAGAAATTTCTCAATCTGAAATCTTTAAAAATACTCAAATTTCAACTTTATACTGCCTATAACAAGGCTTTGACTGTAATACAGAATAACGCTAAACTATTATAGATAGTTTGTACAATATTTCGATTGATTCAAATTCTTGTAAATATTTAAAAATTATTGGAATTTTCAACAAATTTTCAGCAAAATAAGTGACATTTTATGCCAGTGACCCAGTGGCCGAGTCGAGTTTAATTATGATATTTGTATGAATTATCGTCGTCAAGTAGGGTACTTGTACTTATGGAGGAAAAGATAGTTGATCTGTTAAGTTTATGTGAGTTACGAGTTTTTGTGAATAGTCTCAAGGCTATATTTGTAAGATAGGTATTTTCTGTATCTATGTTTTACAAGGTACATAGTATACGATGAGGGTTTAAACTTAACATTTTACCATCAAATTTATCGTTCTATTCTAAACTATCTGTTTTCTCCTCTATTCTGTATAGTGGTGTGGTGAATCGACTCAATTTCCGAAATATCCGAGTACAAACAGATGATTTAAAAAGCCTTCGGGGGGATTTAATACAAAGTTAAAGTTAATTCGAATTTCTGGTCGAGACTAGTCAAGTCTTTAGAGAAATTTACTCAAGTTTGAGTTTGGAAAACTTGGAAATTTCAACAAACTCGACTCTCCAATTCAGATAGTAGAGAATACAGTAGTACCAAGTTAGTTTTATAAAATCAAATCTCAAAGAACAAATATTTACTCACTATCGGACTCGGTTTTAGCTCAAAATATGAATTTACCTTTAGTCTAAAACAGAGACCCTTTTGTTGGATAAACTATGCTCAAAAATTATCCAATTTTCCTTTGAATTCTATAGATTTAAAGCCTCTTTTGTTTTCTAAATTTGTATAAATACTTACAGCAGACTAGGGACTCTAGTATGACGGCAATTTAACTCTTCATTAGAATCTGAAATCGATTTATGATTTATACAAATACTTGTACTTTTTGTTGACTTAATTTTAATCTAATTATCCGAATAATAACTGTAAATCATACATACTTGATCTATTTATTTTACAGATTTGAATAGTTCTGTAAATAGTTTCAATAATTTCTATCTGCAGTATTAGTGTACCTTTGAAATATCATTTTAGTCGAGTTTTTTTTAACCAAAATCACGAAAGATTTAGTCTTTTTGGATCATTTGCTAATACTACTATTTACTGATAATAGGACAAATCTTGAATCCAAAATCTTAGATTTCAACTTTTGAAATCCTAGATTTCCAAATTAAAATTAATTATTTTTCAGATGGAGTATTATGTATCTACTGATTAATAAAAATTCGATTTTATGGTCAATCTATTCTCATAAGATTTCAAAATAAAACAAATTCCTAATTTGTTTATTAATAAATTGAAAGCTTACTTTTTATGCTAAAATTGTAACTTCAGTTTGGAAATTTCAAATTTATCCCAAGTACCTTATATATCTGCGTATATCTGGTAGTAGAACAGTGACCTTTTTTTATATCTTTCTTTCCTTTTTCAATAATAAAATAAAATAAAGATAGCATTGAATTTTGTTTCATTTTAATATCCAAGTCATGAACTTGTATACTTTTACACTAATATATTCAACTATACTTATAAGTAGGTACTGGCCGTACTTGTATAAGTACTCTCCTCAGTGTTGGGTTTGAAATCACATGAAAGTACTGTATAGGACTATCTATAGTATTCAGTAGGAGAGAAAATAAAGTAAACTTCTCCTAGTTTTATTATTTGACCGTGAGTTGATTTACAAATAAGGTAAAAAGTCAAGTACTACTTGGCTTTTGACTTTTAAAACTCTTGTATTGAGTACAACGGGGTTTGGCAAGAGAATTTCTCTATAAGATTACATTTAAAAGTTGCTTAAAAGTTGAAAAAAAGTATTTGAAATTAAATATTTTACCCCAAATCAATTTTAGAATACATAATAAGTACCCTACCTGCAGAATTATTAAGGAAATTTTGCAAATATTGAAATTTTCTAATAGTATCTTTTGGAATTTTTAAATATTTGCAATTTCACTGTCTTTTAATATAGGCACCTGCTGGGCCTGAGTTGAAATTTTAGAATTTTTATTTTTGTAAAGAAATTCAGGAATTTTTGAAAATTCCTAAGCTATTGCTATTCTATTTTTTTAAAGTATTTGAATACCTACTTATTATATAGATACTTTAGTCGATATTTCAAAAAATAAGATCTGAAATGATATTTTTACAGCTACAAGTAATCACATGAACTAGAAACTTTTTAAAAAGATTTTCTCAAATTCAATAGAGATATTTATAGATATACCTACCTGTAGCATTGTCAAGATTTGATTGAAATATTTAACAAAAGAGACATTCATTCTGACTTCTGAGATTTAAACAATATTTTGTGACTTTTATTAAAGTCACTTTATAAAGGGGTTATACCGGTATGTCAGAATTAGAACATGATACAAAATACAAAAAGCAAGATAAAAAGTATCCGATAGAATAGAACTATAGTACCCTACCTACAAGTAAAAGTAGATCAAAGATATTAGAAATTTATAGATCTACTTAACAATTTCATTTGAAATTGAATTTGAATTTGAATCGAATTGAAATGTACATTTGCATATTTCAATGATACTAGAATACAATTGGGCATTAGCAAATTAAAATTTTGCCCCACTCGCCAAAAACTTGAAAATTTTACCTACCTATAGTACATACACTGTACTGTAGGTAGGTACTTGAATCAGAAAATCAGAATTTTGAGAAATATTTGTTGAAAAGTTTGCGTGATTTTGTCTCATAAAATAACTAGCAAAAAAGGGCTTTTGTGTCGGCCTTTTTTCTACAATTTTTGGCTACATTTTAAGCTTTACATTTTAAATAGTAGATTCATATACAATAGGATTGTATACTGATTGGTCCAATACCGTCTGGTGCAAAATAAATGCCAACTGGTCCAAATTGTAAATGCTCTTATAGAATTAGCCTAAAATATAAAATTTGGATTCTATTTCATACTTTTCTTAATATTTTCCAGCTTTCTAGAAAAAAAGCTAGAAAACAAAATATAGTACCTACCACCTATGTCAAAAGCTGCAAAATATTAAGAAAACTGTGAAATAGAATCCAAATTTTATATTTTGAATTTTGAGCTAATTCTAGTGGCATTTATAATGTGGACCAGTCGGTATTGGACCATATAATAGACTATAGTACTACTAGTTCAGACAGACAGACACAATGGTTCAAAAATCTCATCATTCCAGTTGAATTCATTTTTTCTACTTTCTCCACTTTCTCCATTTTTTTGCCTACTTTTTAACAATTCTCTTTCGTATCATTGATTCTAAATACAATTCTTGTCCAAGGAAAATAAACCCATAAAGAGATATGTACTATGATGTACCTTTTCTATATTTTTTTTTTTTGGATTTTTGAGCACTGCCAAGTGAAAAATTTGTATCTAAAATACTAATATTGTATGCAAAATGTATGAAAAAAAGCTAATATCTTCCTTTTGAACCTTTTTTTTTGGGGGAAATAAAAAGTACCTTGTACTATAACTATAATATGTATGTGTAAAGAAAGTAGGACTATTTGGATTTTTCTCTTTGGTAAACTCTCATATGATAAGCTTAATTCAAAAATCCAAAATGGAGATAGTCCATAACAATAAAAAATTGTTGCCTATCATAAGTTTAGTCCTTTTTTTTGTACATACCTTACCTACTAGCCTACAATACAAGTAAAGTACTACTACTAGGCACTTATCTATGTATCTATAAAGGGAAACCTTCAAACTTGAAGTATATTCAAGAGATATAACTATTTTTACAAAAAATTAAGGACAAAATTTCAATCACATACACAAACGGCACTATATAGTACATTTTTTATCACAAAATTTGGTCTATAAAAATATGACCTATAAAAATGAGTAAAATTTTTCTTATACCTAGATACAATTTTTCCCAAACTAGCTGTATAAAATTCAATTAATAGTAAATACTTGTATATTTACAAATCAAAAATTGCAAATTTTTTAAAATTTGAGTTCAAATAGGTAAGCTAGATAACAATAGATAATTATTTTTCAATTGCGACCTTATAGAAACTTATAGAAAGCCTAGCATCTGGTATATGGTAGATTAAAATGTGCAAAAATATCGATGAATATTTCAAATTGGAAGGTAAATAATTTTAAAAATTTACATTCTGATATTATAAAAATTGTTACAAGTTTACAATAGCCATTACTCGTATTGTATTGATTAAAGTTAGGTAGGTAGTATTGAAGGTTCTCAATTTATCGGTTCCCCTCTACACATATAGTATTTTCTTTCAATATCTGTTCGAGATTTTGAGATTTTTAGAATAAAAACTAACTCATGTGTGCAGATTTTTCACAATTTCTGTGAATTTTGTATCTGATTTTGAGAATTGGTACAAGCAATGGGTGTATGCTTTTATTTGAATTCTTTAAATGTAAATTTTGTTTATGAAGAGAAAAACTTTAGCAATTTACAACTACTATGTAGGGTACTGACTACTTACTCTAGTACTCCTACAGTATAGTACTACACGACTACGACTACCTTGTGAACTTTACAAGTTCATCAAGTTTGAACTCGAAAACTTGAAAAATTTCTCCAAAAACTCTGAAAAAAAAAACTCCAAAGTTGATCCAAAGTTTCAAGATTTTTTGCTTGGATGCGTAAATATCATAGATATAGAGTATAGTAGATTTTAGATTACGAGTAGTTTTTTTCAAAACCAATAAATATAAATAGATTGCATAATTTAAGATATTTGTATTAATAATAATGATAGGATATAAAGATCTAGATTTAAGATAAAAACTCTTATTACTTGTAATAGAGATAAAAGCCTACATAATACTCAACAAAAATGTGTTCTTTATCGCAAAACACTGAAATACTACTACTACTACTACTACTAATGTAATGTCCTACAAAAAAATAAAGAAAAGTGAGATAAATATATAATAAGTTCTACAAATACTTTGTAATTCGATTGCATAACTATCATAAAAAAATGGTGTCTATAACCCTTAAAACAAAACTTTAACATATACCTATTACGATATATTATACAACTAATAGTAAGACTACTTTTAAGGCAAAATAATGTACCTAGATTGTTCTCTAACTAATTATAAGTAAATTTTCTTTTAAAAAAATGTTAAACCAATGTTAAACAAGGTACTCGAATAATTGTAAGGTTAAGAGATACTTAAGATTTAAGACAATTCAATGGAATTTTAACTAATTTTAACTTGTTCAAAAACTAATTAATAAAAACTCAAAATAAATAAGAGTCTCAAATATAGCTTTTATACGGGAATACTTAATCTTAGGACTTGGTCTAATACTAAGTATCTGTACGTGTGTACCTCAAAAACTGAGAAAAGTATGAAAATTTTGAATGAAATTTGAAAGTATTTTGTAGTTGTCAAATGTGCTCAAAAAATTTGATTTCAATTTCAATTTCAAGTAAATTTTTGCAAACATTTTATGATTTTGTGAGCTTATGACCAATTACTAGTAGAAAATGTTCATTTGAAGATAGGAATATTTTACTAGTAGATACTTCAGTACCCTACTAAATAGTACAAGTTCTCATTAAAAACAAATTAATTTCTCACAGACCCGCACTTTTGCCATAATAAAAGTGATTTATTAGATGATCTTTTTGAATTATAACTAATATTGTTTTAATGTTTATATCCTACTGACTACTGTTACTACGAGTAGTTTGTATGCAAAAGTATCTGTATAATGTAGGTAGAATTTAATAAGTAAACTGGAAAAATTGTTATGAATATTTGAGAATTTGGATGGAAAAGTCAACATGTTTTTCGTACTACTATTGTCTTCAAGTATATCTAAAACTAAACTAAATTAAACTATGATAATGATATGGTACTATTTGAGTAAGTAAGTAATTTTTGTTATCTATTTAATCTAAAAAAAATGTACGTTGAGACGTTCTAAAATGTTAGAAAATAAGAACAGAAATATTTATTATATACGAGTATATTACAATGATAAGATACTGATACTGGAATTATGAAATGATAAATTGTATAAAGATTATAATAATATAAGGCATATATTATATGTAATGTAATGGAAATTCTTGAAAAGATTGGAAAGATTTGAAAATAAACAACTAATTATTTGAAACTTTGATCTTGTTGATGTTATGATTTACTAAGCTTATTTAATTACATTAGCATTATTATACTAATACAATATGAGCAGAATACAAGTAATAGATCCCTTATCAAAAATAGACTTTTGGTAATTTGGTTGGTAAGAATCTCAAAGTAGTAAACAGTAGAATACTTGATTTTAGAATTTTTTCGAAATTTTGTAAATTTTCTGACCTAAAGTTACCCTTAAGCCCAATTCGCATAGCACGCTGTAACTGTAAAATCGTTGCTATAGCTTCATTTTTGATTTACATTTACAGCT
>JAQIXA010000513.1:0-41172 GCA_034699045.1 Nanhermannia cf. coronata Gr-Ori-00579
TTTTGGTTGAATTTACCCCTATATTTTTGGTATCCTGGATGAAATTGGCCCAAATTTTTAAAAAATCCTTAACTAACCTAACCTAACCTATAAAAATTTATATAGCAGAAGCAAAGTTGACTCAAAAATATGGGGTAAATCCAACCAAAATAGGGATCATATTAAATTACAGTCTATTCAAAATATTCAGATGTACAAAGGGTGATTTGAATTCGCCTTTCGGGCTCAAATATCTTGATTTAAATTTTAAATTGTGAAATTATCAGCAAGTCCATTATTATAATTATAAGTATAAGTATCTACATATAGTAAAGTGTATTAGGTTAGATCCCATGCCGTTTTACACAATAAATTCGCCTTATTTTGATTCACAATACAGGGTATGAGGGCATGAGAAATAATTCGCAAAATTTGGAGATTTAAACCAAATTTTTTTTTATAAAGTTTCAAACAAAAGCTCGTGGAATCTCGAGGAAAGTGAGGCTGTGGATCTTCTAAACCTACTTTTTTTGTACAAATTTTGCAAGTAATTTTGTACTCTTGTAATGGATTGAATTATGGAAATTACCAGTCAGTGTTAAACAATGGGTGATAATCTATACTTTAGATTGTAATTTGTTGAAAATTGGAAATTTGACCAAAAGCTTAAATTTTTTCTTTGAGACTTTCTATCTTTTCAGCTTAATACCTCCTCATAAATCATAATTTGCCAAAAGGTTAGGTCATAAAAGTCAAATATTTAAGTTGCCTAAATTACCCAAAGCATTAAGGCTAAATTACATTTTTAAAGAACACACAGTCACAACCTAAAATGACAAAAAATGTGAATAATTTGCACCAAAATTTCAATCAAAATTCAAAGAATCTCTTCAACTTTCAGCAGGCCTTTCAATGTTAAACCTCATATAAAGGCCAGAATGCCCAAGATATCATTTTGACTGTTTTAAAACAACTCGCAAGATCAGTATAAAGATCAAATATGAGTAAAATTGCCATTTTTCTACCAAAAAACAAGCCTAAATAGGCTCTTTTTATATTGATTTGAAGCCTTTTGAATCGTATATTGTATTTGACTAATTACTTAGATAGATATTAATAACTTGTCAGCTGAAAAGTATCAAAATTTTTTGATTTTGTGTCAAAATTTTAGAAAAATTCAAACACCTAGTGTCAGACAAACTTGTTGTTTATAGGTATATTTTTGTGGAATCCCATTTAACCTATCTAATCATTAAAATACAAATTTTGCTAATTTTATACTCGATTCGGATTTGGAATCCAAAACCTAAAATTCTCAAAATTTTTAGTATTTTAATAAGACTTTAATCATCCCTATTTAAGTTGAATTTGCTCATACAGGGGTTGACAAATTCAGCCAAAATAGGGATGATAGGAGCCTTTTAATAATTGCAATAAAAAAACCGTAAAAACTTTACAGAAAAAGGAGCTATTAGGCTTTCAGGCCTTTCCATGTTAAACCTCATATAAAGGCCAGAAAGCCCATTATAACCCGAGGATATCCTTTCAAAATATTCCCATAAAATATACTGATACTTAGATACTTACTATCCCTATACTTTTAGGTTAGATACTAGGTACTTAATGAATACCTCAGACCTCTAGGTCAATCATAAATATGCCTTTAAAACCCTAAAAACCCATTTATTTATAGCTTTTTATATCTAAAAAAAATGTAAAAAACTGACACTCTAAACTTGGATAGAGAGTACAAATCCATTAGGTATATCTGTAGATACTTAAGTGATTTCGAAATAATTACTAAAAATTTAAAAAAAAAATCCATTTAACTCCAAGTCTACTAGATCAAGTCCAAAGTTCATTCAAATCCCAATAATTAAAAGTGTAAATTGACATTTAAAGTCATTTATTAAAGTCTATAATAGTGTCTGTAGGTGTCACATAATTTTTTTATATTTTGGTCTAATCTATCATCCCTCAGATCTACATTATGGTATCATTATCGTCACTTTTTGGCTCAAAAGTGGGTCAAATTCGTCATTTTTTTCGTCAGTAGGTAGGATACTAGACTAGTATCATAACTATCTCAGTTATCTCCTCTATGAAAGAAAAAATAGTCCATTTCCCATACTTGATTGCTCAAATCTGAATGGAAAAGAGCAAGTTGTTTTGACAAAAAAAAATTTAATAATTTGAGAATCTTCTAAAGACTCAATTTTCAAAGGCTCATTAGTACAAGTTTACAAGTGTAAAATTACCTTGTATCTTGCTAATCTTGCACCCTATAGTGGTGTAAAAATAGAGTATAATAATCTTCATAAAAGGATATTTAACCCAAATTCCAATCCTTTAAATATATCCTAGTTTTAAGAGTAAGAGTAAATAAAAACAAAAATATTTTTGATTGCTAATATCAGCTACTTAATGTACTGCTGGCTGGCTAGTTAAGCTAATGGGCTATTTAGATTAGAAATTTTAAAAATAAACATGGGCCATAATCGTCTCTTTTATTCTTTTATATGCAATTAAAAGCCTTGTTTTAAACATTTCTTTTTATTTCTTTGTAAGGTACTTGAGCCTTGTTAAAAGCCCATTTAAACTAGTATGTTATATTATAAGTATCTATGTACTAGTACTAGTATGTAAGGCCATTTAAGGACAAATAAAATTAATGAATAATTGTAGGGCAAGGACTATTAATTTGTAAATGTTTATTTGGATAAACTTAAACTTGATTTTGAAAGTTCAAAGACTATACCTAGGTAAGTATGTCTTATTTTATTATACATAATAAATGAGATTTAAAGGGCTATAATGCCCAAAAAATCTGTCAGTTTATACAAGTTTTAGAGTTAAAACGATATCTTGGGGTTACTGATATAAGGATGTTCTTGCCTTTAGATGATATTTTAACTTGCCGTAAGCCGTCGGATGTTTTGTAAATTGAATGCTCATTCATAGTGGTATTATAATTATAATTATATTAAAATTCAATTTTGAAATGTTGAAATCCTAGATTTTGTACTGGAACGAAATCTAGGACTTCAAATTGAAATTTGAGATATATATGTGAAAGCTAATAAATCTGTTATCAAACAGGGGTTCAAACAGGGGATCTGTTTGAGATTAAAAAGTGTTAATTTTGGCAACTATATGATTTAATTGGAGTTTGAATTTGAAATTTTAAAAATCATTTATAAATTTTTTTATAATAAATGATCAAATTTTCCAGGTTGTCTTTTATATGAATTTTTGCCTATGAATTATGTAGCAATTTGATCCTAAATTTCAGATTTCAGACCTCTAGGTCTTTGTGCCTTTAGGTCTTTCAATTATTTAGGTCTTTTTGTCTTTTGTTCTTTAGATCTTTGGGTGTTCGAGTTTTTGGGTCTTTAGGTTCTTTAGTAGTCTATATGTCTAAGGTTTTTAGGTTTTTAGGTCTTTAGGTTTTTAATTCTTTAGGTCTTTTGTTCTTTAGGTCTTTGGATTTTTAGGGTTTTGGGGTCTTTAGGTCCTTTTAGTCATTAGAATTTAGATCCTTTATTAGTCTCTCTATATGTCTAAGGTTTTTAGGTCCTTTGGTCTTTGACGTTAGGTCTTTTAATTATTTAGGTTTTTATGTCTTTTGTTCTTTAGGTCTTTGGGGTTTAGGATTTAGGGCCTTTAATCTTAAGATTCTTTTGTCTTTAGGTCTTTATGTCTTTAGGTTTATTAAGTCTTAAGGTCTTTATGTCTTTAGGTTTTTAAGTCTTTAGGTCTTTATGTATTTAGTCTTTATGTCTTTAGGTTCTAGATCTTTGTGAGTACACTTTATAAAAATTGACAAAATTTTCAAATTTTGAACTTATTAAGCATATCATATAGGATGCCTCGAAACCTTTTTTAAGACTAGTGTAATTTACAGTCTTTTTATAGGAAAAAATCATCAACTTTTCATTGAAAAATGACACTTTTTTTTAAGAAAAAGTGTAAAAATTTTCAAGTTTGAGTAAAATCTGTACAAAATTTGTATCTAAAACTTTGAAAGAACTTCAAAGACAAGAATTTTAGACAAAAGTTGAATTTTCGAGCTTTTATGACAGTTTTATAGCAGTTTCATACAGGTTTTAAATGTAAAACTAGGCCTGCAGTGTATTTGTTTTATTGCAAAGTATTTGCATTTGAAATGAAGTATAAAAATTAATTCTCTAGTCAGATAAAAATATCAGGTTTAACAAAACCAGCCAAGAAAAAAAACCAAGAAATGCAAAACTTATTTTTGCAATTTGTATTGACACTCTTGTTGAGAATTTCAAACGACCGTTATAAGGATTTAAAAGGTCTCGAAATAAAATTCCATATTTATTCTGTAATTTTGTAGGTATTTAAGCGAAGAAAAGCCCTACTGAATTATTTTAAGAATATTTACTATTTAATATTTGAACTAGGGGTAGATTAGGGATAGTTCAGAAACTTTTATCAAAGGGGGATCCGGGGTTTGTGGATAGGAAATGCCAATACCTTGTTTACAGCTTTTGTAGTTCTATATCGACGCAAAATTTAGCCCAAAAACTCGATTTTGATAATAATTTTGGAAAATTCCGCTGCAAACAGCTCCAAAACTGAAGCGGGAATATTCGAAAATCATCAAAAAACGACTGAAATAGTGAAAAATAAAGATTTTTGATGATTTTCGAATATTCCCGCTTCGGTTTTGGAGCTGTTTGCAGCAAAATTTGCCAAAATTCTTATCATAATCAAGTTTTTGGTCTAAATTTTACGTCGATATAGCACTACAAAGGCTGTGAACAAGGTATTGGCATTTCCTATGCACAAATCCGGGTCCCCCCTTTAGACACCCTTTACGATTAAAGAGTTTGACCTGAAATTTGATTGAGAGTATCTTGGCCATCTATCAGGTTCAGGAGAAAAAAATTGTGCAAATTTTTTTAAAAAAGTCCAAACTATACCCAATCTACCTCTGTTAATACTTTTAAATAGGTAATAACAGCATGTGTGGCTCAAATTTCGTCACAATGACCAGACTGAACAATGACATTGACCATGAGTATGAGACTATAAAATATAAATTGTACTTTATGGTACTTGTACACAAATAAATGCATTTAATAGAGATAATTTTATTTTTAAAATTTTAAATACTTTGCTAGCACCAGGTGCGAGGATTTAATTACAATTTACAATCGAGCAAGACAAGACATGTGTGAAAAGCTTGGGGAAATACCCTTAATATCAAAATATGACTAGTCCTATGAAAACTGGCCTTCTGACTATTTATAATCGATAAAAAAAGTACTTTTTTTGAAAAATTTTGAGATTTAGGTCTCAAATAAGAATTTTCTTTCATCAAATTTGGCCTTTTATCGAAATATAGATTTCAAAATTTGAATCCTTATATCTTATAATTTTTTTTTAATTTAGCAAAAGGTTATTTAGCTATTGATATGACAAGTCAAGAGAAAATCGATCTTTTTAACGGCTTTTTACTCACTTTTTTTTACTTTGTTGAAGAAAAATCCCTCACTTTCGGTTTATTTCCTTCCTTTTTGAAATTTCCCCCCAAATTTGTATATAAAACCCCAAATCTGAGCTTTTTAAAGGACTTTTTTTATAAAAAATTTGAGATTTTGATCGCAATTCTATTAAATTTGGACAAAAATTTGCATTTTATTTTAATAAAATTAGATATTATGATGATCATGATGATCTCACTCTACTACTAAGCTATTTTAAATAGCCAATTTTTTAAAAATGGATCAACTTTCTTTATATTCAAAAACCTATATGAAGTTTGGTAAAAAAAAATCTGAATTAGGTAATTCGAAATTTTAATCGTAAACTTTATAAAATAGTCCAAATTTTGCCTTTCCTTCCATTTAGTTGCCTTCCGGAGATCGGGGGATCATATTAGTTTCTTTCATAAATTTTGAATTATTTATCAGAAGTCAGGTCACTTTTCACTCAATAAGTCATATAAATATAGGTAAGGTTAATGTAGGTTAAAATCTTTTAAAGAAATTTTTATAAAAATTCTATTCAAAGAAATTATAACTTTTTTTAACAGTCTAATAGTAGTACTAATGTAATAGTGTCCATTTTTTCCTGATTGGTCATAAAAATAGTAATGTTATTCACTAAATCCTACCTACCTGAGATATCAAGTATTAAGTTATGTGGTCTACTTAAAATTATCTACTATGTTACTGACTTACTAACTACTGATATAATCTCTTGAATATCGATTAAGTCTCAAAATTAGTCAAGGTATTTACTACTAGTAATAGTACTGTATGTACTAAACCTAAGTAAGGGATTTACAATTATTTTTATCATAATTCTCGCATTTCAAATATTTTAGATTGAAAGATATGAAAAGTAGACCAATGGAAGAATTACAAAGCCTCAAGTCAGAAGACTCAAATTCTCAACAAATCTGATCAAATTTTTTTTCCAAACTTGGAGATTTTCATTTCTACTGATAAGTATTAAGTATTTAGGTACATATAGGGGTAGATTAGGGACAGTTAGGACAATTTTTAACAGTCACCTGAACTTGTACCATGATCTAAAATTTTACCTCTGTATTTAGAGATATTCTCAATCAAATTTTTGGTCAAATTACCAACTATTTCATCCAAAAACAGGCTTTCCAAATTTCAAAACCTTACTGAACTATCCCTAATCTACCCCTACTTAAATCTATATTCATTGTTTACGATTCAACTTTTATCTAAAATACTATGTAGATTGATATTTTACAACTTTTTATGATCATTTTATGATCTGAAATCTGAATATCTACCCTATCTATCAAGACCAAATTATCAGAAAAATTTCTAAAATTTTGAAAAATTGAAATTTTGGTATGAAATTGAGGATTTAGATGAGGATTTTGCCAACTAAATTATCGAAAAATAGGAAAAAAATTTAGCCAATAATTTCACATTGGATTTTCAGAAATAAATTTTTCAAGATGAGATCTCGAGTGGTTTTGAGAAGCTCAAAATTTGCTTCAAAAATACTTTAGTTATTTTCTTTCTTCTTCTATTGAGGGATCATATCAAAATTGAAAAAGTTGAAGATTCCAAATGGTCAGTAATAGATTAGATATTTTGATTTGAATTTTTTTTTTAGATATTTCTAGCCTAAGGTTTGAATAGTCAAAGTATCTATGAGTATCCTAAGGGCAGTAATCAGACGAGTCGAAAATTATTTTAAAAATATCTCAAGAAAGAATCCTTTGTGTATGTATCATTCTCTACTCTATACTAGGGCAGTGTATTACACTGTAAATAAATAATAAATATACAAAAAGTTATTCTGACATGACTATTTAAGTGAACCAAAGGTATGTACAGCCAAATATCTTCATAAAGTACCATACTGAGCAAAAATCCTTCAAAATCCTTCAATTCTCTGGAAAATTGAGAAGATTTTATATATAGATAGATTCTAGGATTTACTCATCTATTGAAATGCTAGATTTGTAAATCAGGTTGACGAAATCAAGGCTTTCAATATGAAAACTGAGATATGAATACCACTATTAAAGTAGGGTACAATATCTTGAAAATTAAGCCCTAAAATTGCTAATTTATCCTCGAAAAATTGTAATTTTAGTTTAAAAAGCTATAAGAAACTCGAAAAAACTGAATTTTTGAGAATTATAGGTTACTCTATAGAGAGATTTGGTTGTATTAAGAGCTCTAAAAATTAAACAAGATGAGATTTTTATTCAGAAATACACATTTATTATATTTGAAAAAAAGGGGTGAGCTCAAAACAATCACGAATTCTCGAATACAAAATAACTATTCTAAGACTCTATCTCTATATACACTACATAGTCTTAAATAGTAAATTGATGCTGGAAATTGTACTCGAGAGAAAAAAAATGAATTGAATTGAAATAACGGGATTTTGCTTTTTTTTATAACTTTTTTTATTGGTCAAGACCAGTCAAGGTTGACTGTAAAAATAGTACTAAATCATCGATAAATATTTTGAAATATTTAATTAAGAAAATCCATCAACTTTCATAGACTTGTAATAGAATAGATAGGACAATTTGGGACTTAATTATAGATCAAAAGACCCAAAAAACTGACCTACATTTTCGAACAAAATTTCAAAATTTGCAGTTTAGAATATTAGTAGAAAAATTTCAACTTTTTAAGATTTCATTTCAAAGAATTGAAAGTATGTATGTATCTAGTAGTAGTTTTTGAGCCTAAATTTCAGTTTTGAAATCCTAGATTTGGTAATAGAATTTCTTATATAATTGAGATAAGAATACCACTATATAGTGTTCTATTAAAATCTCGATATTTTGTCAATTAAAAGCTCAAAAATGAGCAAAAGAAATCGGAAAGATTTTGATTTTTACAAAACTGACTTTGAACAGAATTGAAGAGCAATCTTTTTGTGACAAAAATTCGAAAATTTTGATATTTTTTTTACTAACCGACAAATCTTAACCGACAAAATTCACTAAATAACAAGATACGAGTATTAATGATATTTATTGAGCTAGTTGAACATACTAGAGATATTTAAAACAAATTAAGGATACTTTGAATCTCTAAACTAGACATTTAGATCTTTCAGACACATATATCTACAGTCAAGTCTCTCTATAAAGTCTCCATAAACTTGTATGTATGTATAAAGCAAGCTCTTTTTTATTTGGACAATTTTCGTAAAGATTCATAAACTGAAATTTTAAGATTTTTTTTGCTAAACTTTGATGATTCTAGTTGTTTATAAAGCTAAAATTTGCCAATTTTTTATTAAAAAAGTTTGTCAGATCGAGGGTTTCCACAAGGTATGAATTTACGTACTTTTAAAATCTATAGAGAGCTTTCAAAAATCTCTTTTTTCGATTCTTTATAAAGAAATTAAGCTCTAAATAGTGCATATTTGAGATTTCGATCGAGTTGTCAATACAAAAAATTGGATTTATCCCTCTGCCTCTGACATGACATATCTGATAAATATTTATCTGATCATTTCTCTGAATGACTAGTGCTATTCATTCAAATACACAGGGGTAGATAAGGAATAATTTGGTAATTTTTAAAAATTTAGACATTCAATTTCAAGGTTAGGTTACTTCAATTTTCGCCTGAAACAAGAGTTTTTTACACCTGAAATTTTACGCCTCTATATCTAGAGATAGCCAAAATTCCAGGTCACAAGTACACCTATTTCAGGTAAAAATAAAATTCAAAACATATCAAACTATCCCTAATCTACCCCTACTTTCTTATGGACAAGTGTACGTGCTCTTTTATCTACTCGTACAACTTACATAAGGCTATGGATGGTATGAAATTCTTAAAAAACTCATTAGGGATACACTTGTTCAATTCTAATTTGAAATTAAAGAATTCCCATAAGACCACACGTTAATTACGACCAGATTATTATGCTTTGTCATTTCACTTCTCCTCAACGATTTATTTCGAGAACTTTCGAGCTATACCCAAATACTCAAATGGCTGATTTGAGATTTGACCTAAATCCGACCATATAAGACCCATATTAAATATGGATTTTTTTTTCTCTAGTTCTCTGGGTCAAATTCATTTTTCTATACAAAAATGTATAATTACTTGTACTTACTACCACAAAATAAGCAAAAGTTTTTGAGAGACTTTGTAAATTTTTTTTATAAAAAAAGGTAAGTAGTAGATTTAAGGGTCATCATGTCAATGTATATGTTAAATCTCTATTAAACTTGTAGATCCTTCTTTTTATTACCCATAGGTATACTTTGTAATTTTGACAAAAAGTTGTGAATTACTGTAATAAACTTTAATGTACCCTATAGTACAAATTAACCTGTTCATAAGAATTACCCTACTATCAGTATTACCTACTAGTTGATTTTAACAATTAAACAAGACGTTTTTTAGAGATATTCCAGTTTTAAAAATTCAAATTTATGAACATTTCGAGCTTTTCGATCCAAAATGTTCCGAAAAAGTTGAAAATTTAGGAAAATATGAAACTTTTTGACCCTCAGAAATTTCAATTAGATGAGAATTTCGAGTTTTTCTATTAAAAAATTTCTAGAAAAGTTGAATTTTTTTGAAAATTTCGAACATCTTGGTCCCTAAATATTCAATTTTATGAGAATCTCAAATCTTTCAATCCAAAAAGTTCTAAAAAAGTTGAAAATTTAGGAAAATTTTGAACATTTTGATCTTCAAAATATCCAATTTTATGAGAATTTTAGTATTTTAGAACTCGAAAAGTTCCAGAAATGCTGAAATTTTTGGAAAAATTTGAACATTTTGGTCTCTAAAAATTCAATTTTATGAGAATTCCTACAAGTTTTTGGAAATTTTTGAACATTTTGATCCTTAATTCCCAAGATATCCAATTTTATGAGAATTTCTAGTAGAGCCAAAAAATCTCCAGAAATTTTGATATTTTTGGAAAATTTAGACCTTTTGACCTTCAAAACACTATTTTACGACAAGTTCTAGCATCATAGAATCCAAAAAGTTTCAGAAATGTTGAAATTTTTGAAAATTTTTGAACTTTTTCTTACCAAAAAGTTCATTTTTTTGGCCAAATTTGAAATTTGGAATATCTTTCAAACCAAAAAGTTCTAGGAAAGTTAACATTTTTTGAACTTTTCATTCAATTTTGTTAGGTTTAAAGACAATTCAAATATTTAAGATCTAAATTTTGATATAATTAACTTTAGATATTGCAGGCTTCACTACCGGCTAAATTGTTGGTTTCCTTTTCTCAATTGCAATTTGAAATAGGTACCTGTATTCATCCTGCATTTGATTACATATACAATACGAAATCTAGGATTTCAAAATTGAAATTTGACAAAAATTGAAGATTTAACTCTATTATTTGAATTTTATAGGTAAATTAAGTCGAAATATTGAAATTTTGTAAGACTTTTTGAAATTATTGTACATACTGCTAATTTGTCATAAGTTTAAAATGATTATCGATGACCAATATCTCAAATTGTGCTTCTACTTCTAATATATAGATTAAAATTTTTGTCCCCTTGGGGCAATTTTTCTGTAGGTTCTGATGATACTGATACTAAAGTACTATACTGTAGTAGTAGTTCATATGGACAATGTAAAAATGATTCTTTTTCTTGACTTAACATAACTTGACTTAAACTCTGTATAGATACCTAATACCTATAGAATAGTCGGAGCTTTCTCAAAAATTAATTTCCTGATCTTTGAAACTCGTTTCTGACCGCAATCTTACTATGGTACATAGTACCTACTATAACATATGCAAGAACATATGTCTGAGCCCAACACTGTCTCAGTCTGACCCTTTGAATTAATAAACCCTAAAGCAAATTCACCTGCTAATATCCCAAATATCTGTATTTACTACAATATTGATAAAAAAAACTTGCAAAAAAAATCATTCAAAAAATATTCAAGTAACCTTTCACAAGGGTCACATGAAAAAAATTCCTATTTCTTTTTTAGTGATAAAATTAGATTATGTAAAAAGCAAAATGAAATAAATTTTATTTCATAAATTTTGCAATTTTTGGTCTTAAAAAACCCACATGTACCTAATTAAAGCCTTAACAAAATTATTTGATTAAAAATTACATAAAATTTTAGCCATTAAACTCAGGATCAGCTCTGAATTACCAGATTTTGTCTTAAAATTTTTACACTATTATATTTATACACTGTATACATGTAAAAGTGAAGCCAAAATCTGGTTTCTCACAGCTGAATTATATGGATATTCCTTAGAATTCGAGATATTTGCAGAAATATTGCACCAGATTGAATATTGAACATTATTCTACTCATTTAAGCCAGGATCCTCAATGAAACACCAGATTTTGACCATTAATTTAAATACTGTATAAGTAGTTATAAAGGTAAGGCAAAAATTTGGTTTTTCAGAGCTAAATTAAGCGAACATATCATTTTGAAATCATATTCGTAGAAATTGCCAATTTTTTAATTTTGTAAAGGTGCAAGTAGGATTTTTTTAAAATAATTTTTAGACATTTTCTGATAGATTTTGAACCTTTACTTGCCTTTACTTGGTACATTATAGAAGCAAAAAATCTTGATCTGAACTTTTTAATAGGTCTAAAATCTATGAGATATTTATGTAAATAAGCTACTAATACTATTACTAACACTAGTACTATAGTACTACTATAGTATAATCTAAATATTCGGTCAAGAGAGAGTTTTTTAGAAGAAAAAATTTCGCGATTCAAAATTCAAGATTTCAAGTTCAAATGTCTACACCTTTCCCTTAAATTAAAAACCCTTTAAAAAACTTCATTGAATTCTCTAGTACTATAGTACTATATAGTAGCAGTAGTAATTAAATCAATTTTCAAATCACGAACTTTCATTCACTTTAAACTCTAAACTAAATTTTTTTTACACCTAGGTCCATATATGGCCCTGACATTTGTGCTGACAGGGTCTTTAAAATTTGGACATTTTTCCAAATTTTGTTAATTTTACACAATTTTAACAAGTAATTTATGATTTAATTAGTCAATTTTTAAAAGGACTATGACCTACCTTTGATGATAAGGAGATGATGAGTAAAAGTTTCAACAAGTTTTTGAACATTTTGAAAGAATTTTGAAGATTTTTTAAATGGAAATTTGAAGTTTTTTGAGAGAGAAGAAAGTCTCTGCCCACTTTTGCCCTTTTTGATTTTTGATCCAATTTCTGAAAAAAAAGAAGTAGAAGATAATTAGAAAGATTAGAAAAATCTTGATACTACTGTAATAGTACTATACTATACTTAGGTACTAATCTAAAGCTATTCAAGTAATTTGAATTGTACATTAAACTAGAAAAATACTTTGATAATGACAGTATAAACTGAATAGTTGCAATAATTTGGACAATTTAGCTCAATTTTTCTGTAATAAATCTGTAATAATCCTTTTCATTTCACCGACAAATTTTGTAGAGCTGACCCAGACAATTTTTTTTCTTCAAATTTTTTGAATTATAATAAGAGCTTGTGTTTGATCTCATCCCTATTTTGATTGAATTTACCCTTATATTTTAGGTCTAAATTTGAAAAGTTTATTCTAAAATAGATACTTTTGGACTTTAGTTTAATTTCGTCCCTATTTTGGTTGAATTTGCCCCTATATATTCGGTCTAAATTTGAAAATTTTATTCTAAAATAGATACTTTTGGACTTTAGTTTAATTTCGACCCTACTTTGGTTGAATTTACCCTTATATATTTGGTCTAAATTAGAAAATTTTATTCTAAAATAGATACTTTTAGACTTTAGTTTAATTTCATTTCTATTTCGGTTGAATTTATCCCTATATTTATGGTCTCTGTATGAAATTAACCCAAATTTTTTAAAAATTCTAGCCTTACCTTGCCTAAACGAAACTAGAGTAAAAAATTATGGGTTAATTTCATACAAAGAAGGTAAAGTTATACTAAAAATATAGGGGTAAATTCAACAAAAATGGGATGAAATTACACTTAAATCAGAGCCAATCTTAAGGATTTGTAATTTTTTTAAAAAGTAAATCAATTCGTCACAGGTAGGTACTTTTTGTAAAAAAAATTGATGGCATATACGAGTACTGATGTATTTACCTCAAGTACTGGTGCAAATCATGACCATTTTGATTTAGACCTTCTTTTTGACAAGAAATCAAAAGTTGTGAATTTTTTTTTCCTTTCTAAGATCTTCATAATAAATTTGTAAAAGTGTCATTTTGAAGGTGTAAAATAATTAATATATAGACTTAGGATTAGGGGTAGATCTCTAGATTAGAGTTAGAGATCTGTTTATGTTTTTCTTGTCATATATCGTATTCACTGATCTATGACAAGTACCTTATAGAAAAGTTTCACTTGACATACTCGCATTTTGATAGATTTCTATACTCTTAATCCTTTAAATTTTCAAGATTTTTCCTTTAAAAAATCTCGAAATTTTGATCGAAACCTCAAATTTTTTAATATTCGAGTACCCTAATATCAGTATTACCAATTACAGAGGCATTAGAATAGCTCTATATAGGTAGACAGAAACAGTGTGCATTATACCTTTAAAATAAAAATTTCAAAATTTCTGACTATTTTTAAATGATTTGGTATGCTACTTAGCTCTTAAAAGTAGGATTTTTATTTAGGTAATATAATAATTTTTAAATTTTTAAATAGGATTAAGTATGAGATTCATTTGGTCAATTTCAATTTGTCAATTTCTAGGCAAATCATCTGTTATACTATACGTGCTAGTGTGTAAGTAAAACTGATTAGATTTTATTATATCTGTATTTATGAATCAAGTTCAACAAGTACTTTACAATTTGGTATAATTTACCTACTACCTATGTAGGTACAAAAAAATTTCAAATTCGCCGATTTCTCATTTCACCATTAATTTACGATTATTTATGAACTACTATACTTATACTACTGTAAAGTAGGTACACTTTGTTTTCTAAAAGACATAATTTGGGCTGTTGAAATGAAACATTTAGCAAGTAAAATATATATGTGTACCGCATATAATACATAGTATTTAAGGAGTAGTATAGACATAGGCATAGCCATTCTTTACACAAAGTAATAAATCCTAAATATGTAAAAAAAAAATGAATGAATTTTACAAACTTGCTAGCAGGTGGGGAAAGTTCTCATCTTTGAATCTTTTTCAAAAATAAAATATATTTGGAAACACAAATTAGACGAATCGTGAGCTTAGTTAATGAATCTAATTTAGAAATTTAAACCTGAATTGGTAGGAAATTTTTCAAAATAACGTCAAAATCTAAAAACTAAGCAAAAAAATATCCGAGATTTCAAATATCTATTTGACATTGTCAACATTTATAAATTAATACGAAATTCGTTTATCCTAGAATTTCATTCATGAAATCTGAGATTTCAACCTTTAAACTAAACCTTTATGTAAGAGTAGCCAATTTTCTCATAAAATCAGCTCTTATTTGAGGGAAATATTTGAAAAAATTTCAAATTTGGTCTAAAAATTCACAAAAAAACTTGCTGAGAATACTACTACTCTTAAGATAAGACAGCAGTTTGACTGGAGAAAAGTTCCAAAACATCTCCAAATTCTTGATCTTGACGTAAAATCTCGGAATCCGTCGAAAAATCCAGGATTTAATAATAATAAAAGACTATTGAGAATACTACTATTCGATTTTAAGATAAATGGCTGTAATTCGATTGTTAAAAAAGCTGTCAAGACTTGCCTAAAATCTTGATTTTGCCATAAAATTCCGAAATTCGTTGAAAAATCCACGGATTTGACAAAAAATCTATTTGAGAATACTCCAATTTTAAGAAAAATGACAGTATTTTGATTATAAAAAAGTTCAAAATTTACAACTAACCCAAAATCTTGATCTGATCTTGGCATAAAACTACAGAATTCGTCGTGAAATCCAAGGATTTGACAAAAAAATGTATCGAGAATACGACTATTTGAACAAAAAAGACAGTATTTTGACTATAAAATAAGTTCAAAATTTGAAAACTTGCCCCAAAATCTTGATCTTGACATTGAATTTAAGCATTTTGTGTATAAAATACATTTTTTTAACAATTTTAACTGCTTATTACTAATACTATGAGTAGGTCTAATACATATAGGTATATAAGGTATAATATCTCTTACTATCGAGTTCATTAGTTTAACTTTTTCAACCTGGGATAAGATAATAAAATAAAAATGTATTTATTTACAACAAGGGGATTTACATTGACCTACATTTCCTCTCTCAGAATCTCGAACTTTTGCAAGAGAGAGATAAATTTCCGTATTATTTCCCTATACCTTATCTATACATATGTATATGTATAGTATACCTACCTGACTTTAAGACAAAATTCTCAAATGACCAAATAACTTGCCAAACTTGTTTTTACACAAAGTTTTGTGCAGATTAATGGCTCAAATACATAAGTCCTGAGTCAATCCTATTGACTTATACTAGTACTACATAGTAGGCAGGATTTAAAAAATAATCGAATTATAGATAGGTGTACATATATTGGATTCTTATAATGATTATGATATAATTTATCTATATTTAAATTAAAATTCAAGTATATGACATTCCTTATAATTTAGTGGTATTTTCGGCATATTTGTCAAAAATCTCAAATTACAAAAGTAGAAATCGAGGGGGAAATTTGTATTTATTGACCAAGTTGTCAAAGGTCATATTCTTGTCAAGAATGGAGCCAAATTTTTAAGAAAAATTTGCATATTTTTGGTTATAAACCCTGAATTAAGTACTCAGACTCAGAATGCTAAATCGAAAGCTTGTTTGTCATTTTATACATATTTTTATGATTGAAGAAGCTAAAAAAAGTGCTTAAAAGTCAGCAAAAATCATCAAATTTTTGGCATTTGTGCATTTGAAATGAACTCAAGATTCTTGAAAGCTCAAAATATCGATCTTGAACAATTTACTATCATCTAAAATGCTAAAAAAGTGCTTAAAATTCAACAAAAATCATCAAATTTTTGGTATTTTTGCATTTGAACAGAACCCAAGATTCTCGAAAACTTGTCAAAATATCGATTTTTAGCAATTTAAAATTCATCTAAAATGCTAAAATTCAGCGAAAAAAGCCTTTTTTTGGCCTTTTTTGCTTTTAAAATGCAAGATTCAAGAAGTTGAATTCTAGCATTTTGTAGAGAAAATTCAATTGAAATTTCGACAAATTTTGATCAAATTCTGTACTATATTGATCTAAGGACAAGTCAGGAAATACTTTATAAAGATTCTGAACATTCTAATCTACTCATAGTACCCTAGTATAGGAGTCAAAATTTTAAAAAAATCCAAAATTTTGGTCTATTCTGTAATTTTTGATAGAATTTTGATCATTCAGATTCTTCCATAAGTATCTTCCTTGTCCAAATTCTTAGGATTCAAAACCTATAAAATTTTTGATATTTTTGTCGGACTTTATCAGGTGCTTATTAACTCTCAAATTAAATATAAAAAAAAGCCATAAAATCAGTAGAAATTTGAGAAGTGATAAATCGTTATTAAATCCGTGAAATACACATGTAGGTAGTGGTTAATGAGCAAATATTTCTGTACTACTATCCTTATATAGATTCTAGTGTATACCCTACTGAAATTATTATTTTTTTTCTAGGACTTGACCATTTACATGTGCTAATAATATGAGGTGATATTTGGCATATGCCGGCACTTTTACAGGGTAGAATGTAGAAGATAATTATTTTTCTGTGTCAAATACATAGTGCTTAAAATTATAGTAGAACATGTGTAAATATTATATTTAATACTTTTCTAAATACTTTAAATATAGGGGTTTGGCCAAGCAGCAAGCAAACAATTAATTTGCATTTTTAATAGACTTAAAATTAAGCCTAGTATCAGTATATGGACAGATAAATTTTTGCACATTCATTCTCAAACATTGAGAATTGAGAGGACTTATATAGGTATTTAGATTGACAATTGAAAAATATTTTTCTAATTTCAATTTCAAGCATATGCTTGATTTGTGACATGACAAGTTACCTCAAGATGTTTTGTCAACCTAGAAAACATACCAGAAAAATATCTCAAAATCAAATTTCAAAGTGTCAAATACCTACATACTCGGGCATAAAAACTGTGATAAATTTTGGACAAAATTTCGAACTTTTAAATACAATTTGGTATAAAATGTCTGAAAATTTTGACCTTTTTTGATTTCAAAGTCCAAAAAATCTCAGATTTTCTGCAGAATTTTGACTTTTCAAAGGTCAGATATGCAAGTATCTATCATACCTTAAAGTAATAGCTCGAAAACGTCGCAACTGTGATAAATTTTGGACAAAATTTCGAACTTTTAAATACAATTTGGTATAAAATGTCTGAAAATTTTGGCCTTTTTTTTGATTTCAAAAGTTCAAAAATTCTCAGAATTTCAAATTGAAATTAGTTTGTACGTACTTTCTAAAGTTCTCAAGTTTCAGACCTCTAGTTCAACTGAAATTGGCCAATTTTTTTTCAAAATTTTGATCAAAATCCTACATCCATTTAGGATTAGTCTTAATTTCTTAAAAATTTGCATTTGTATCATTTAGATACTTTAGTCTAGTCTCCTCATGTTTCAGACCTTTAGTTCAATTAAAAAATGTCTAATATTTTCGAAATTTTGATCAGAATCTCAAGTACCTGTATGTATTTCGACTGAATTTCTAGGACCATAGTAAATCCCATTGTTTGAAAGCTTAGATAAAGTAGTATGAATCTATAGACTTTTGATATTTTTTCTAATTTTAAATCTTACTATGTATACAGTACTTACACATATCATTTCAATTAAAAAAATTTAAAATACTCCAATAATAAATACTTATGCAAATTAACCTTAATATTTTATGACGTGTTCTATGATAGAACTTCTATCTGTATTGACTACTACTTTTTCTACCCTATTTGGCTAATACTAGGGAGGGATTTAAATCTCATACTTATTAGTATTAGCTACTTTTGAAGATAATGAATGAAATTTTTCAGTTTTTTTAACCTGATGCCTGAAGGGTTAGGTCATTGGGTTGTACAGATACTATTGTGATACTATATATTGTGAATCAAAGTTACATTTTTTTGTATAAAAAAATTAAAAATCTTGTTCTATCTGCCCCTTATAGCTTATGTAATTGTGAGAACTTTTGTGATTCTTTTACTCATCTTGTCGATTCTTTTGTGTTATTTAATAGTTTTGACCCAGTCAATGCAATGGACCAATAGCAATGTTAAAGTATAAGTATTGACAACTTGATCAATTTTAGCTCGCTTTTTTCACGAATTAAGCATCTAAGAATATTTAAAATTAGGAAATTTTTGCAATTTATTTTAGAAATTGACATAAAAATGCCAATTTTTATCCTGATATCTTAAATCTCAAAATTTGATGGATTTTTTTTGAATTTTGTGGATTTTCTAGACAATTTTTATCTAAATAAAATAATGAAATGGGCCTTTAAGGCCCATTAAAGGCCTATTTTAAGCTTAAAATAGTGTTTTTAGGCTTATCTGGTATACTAGGATTAAAATAGTAATATTAGTTTATCGAATTTTCGAGCTTTTTTGACGGCTATAATTATGATTATATGAGGATAGAATATTAAATGTAATCGTGCTCTATGAATCACGATAGATAAGCCTTTTAGAGGATCATTAGATTTGAAATCATCTGTCAAGATCTACGAACTGTGAACTTGACTTTTGAATATTGATTTCCTATCTCTTGACTATTATCAAATTGACATAATCATTCAAATTAATACAATACCTAGACATAGACCTATACTTGAATTCAATTATTAAAAAGTAGGTAAGTAAGTACTCTAAATACTTCATTTAAATGTCCATATCAGAGGTACTAGTACCTACAGAATCTTTAGAAATTTGAAGATTTTTGCTCAAAAAATCAAATTTCTTCAAGAATTGCAAGTAAAAAGTAAGACTTTTCATAGGTATAAAAATGCCAAATTTTATTTTTAGAATAGAGCCAAACTTCTATATGAAGCTCGAGATTAGTCATCAAAATTGTTACCAAATAAGGTATCCTTTTATCTTTGAAAATCTTGATAAAATCATCAAAATTTAGATCAAAACAAAATTTTATATTTTTTAAAAATATCACAGCTATTGAATCACAGCTATTGAAGCACAGCTATTGATTCTTATGAGTAAAAATATCGAAATTTTGATGTTAAAATGAGAAAATGGCCAAAATCTTGGAAAATTTTGGGCAAAAAAAGTCAATTTTTCATATAAAAATGGTTTAAAAATGTCTTTCTTGGGAATAATTTCGATTTTTTGGGTCAATTAAGAGTAAGATTTCCGATCAAAAAATCGAGACTTGATCATTACCCATCTGTAGAATAATGAGTAGTCTGATTAGCTTGGTAAAAAAAAGACAAAAAAGTTGGTTCAAAAAAAGCGTGAAATCTTAATTTACTAGGAATAATAGCCGGAGATTAAATGCTTTGATTTGAATAATAGAATATAGACAATGTGTATGAATAGTGAGAGGATTTTTTTTTGCAAATTTTGTAATTTTTACAAACTTTCAATGAGCAAATTAGATAGAAATAAAAAGGTAGTCGAGCCTTTGGAACTTTGTGTAAATTGTTCAAATTTAAATGAAAGTTTTTTTTTCTATTTTTGTCCCAGAATTGAAAGAATTGAAAGAATCGTCGTGTATTTCATGCCACAATTATTTTACACTAGATTTCAAAGAAATCAACCTGAAGCTAAAGTTTACTATCTAAAGTGTATGATTTAAAAGATCCTTTTAATCTACTGTACAACTACATGGGAGTCGTTATATAGGAAAACAATTTAATTCAATTTAACTAATTAAGTCACACTTTTATTAGTCTTTTAAGTCTTTTTTTGTATGATTTTTATGCTTTTTTATTTGAGCAAAATCAAAGATCACACTCGAGTCAATTACTTGGAATTCTATTGCCAATTAAGCCAAGAGATTTCTCTATTCGAAGAAATTTATTTACACCATCAATTTATTGACTTAATTTGAGAAGAATCTTGTATGAAATAGATTGTCGGATTTGTAGACAAAACTTCAAAAATTTCAGAGATTTCTGTGTGAAATTGTCGAATTTCTAGACAAAATTTCAAAATTTTGAGAGATTTCTGTGTGAAATTTTCGAATTTCTAGACAAAATATCAAAAATTTGAGGTGATTCTGTATCTAATAGTCGGATTTCTTGACAAAATATCAAAAATTTTAGAGACTCCTGTATCTAATAGTCTGTTTTAATAGACAAAATTTCAAAAATTTGAGAGAATTCTGTTTGAAATAAAACCGGATTTTTGACAAAATTTCGAAAGGACACTTATACAAGAAAAAGTGAGAATCTTTTATAAAGATAATCAATTTAGGATTTTTAAAATTCTGATCAAAATCACAATATTACACTATAGTCTTTTTCCAAATTCAAAAAATGACAAATATTCTGGTTTCAATTTTTATCTGAAATCCTAGTTTTCGCTTACTTACCGATTATATTGTATTATTAAATCTAGGATTTCAAAAAACAGAAAATTAACTGATCGTGAGCAGTTTTTTTTAAATCTATATTCAATTTAAAGAGTTCTTTTAACGTTAAAAATGAGAAATTGGCGTTCAAATCTATTATTTCAAAATTTTTAAATTCCAAATTTTGCCAATAAACTACAGTAGATATCTGTAGATACAGATACTTTCCCGTATAACTTTTGAGTATTTCAGACCTCTAGGGAAATTGCATATGCAAATACTGTCAATATATAATACTGCTATGATGTCTAACCATGTTAGACAAATGGTCATTTGGGAAATTTCAAAATCTCGTCAAAACTAAAAAATCTAAAACTTTTTCAAATTACCAAAATCACTCAAAACATGGTCATTTAAAAATTAAAACTTGTCTATTTATCTACATAAAAAACAGCTCTATTTTGTAATTCAAGATTTAATTGCCCTATATTAGATCTATTTAGGTACATTATATACATGTGCGATGTAATTAGAATCAATATACATATAGCCCTTTTTGTATAATTTTTTTTAAATTTTGATTTCATATCATGAAATTGTACCAAAATTTCTCGACTAAAATCGTTCAAAAAGTTTTTTTTATGGTCTTTCTCACTTCAAACTAGTCGCCTTGTACTTGTACTTATAGGTCAGATTGTAATTTTTCTAAACTTAAAGGTACATACATACCTTATATTATGGAAATTAAATATAGAAAATTGTTACTTACAAAATTAGAATCCGGATCCACTTATCCCAGAAAAAAACAAAAAACAATTTTTTTTCCTCAAATCCAGGGCACTTGAACAAGAATCTCTGTATCAGTATTACGTAGCCAAAAAGTTCAATAATTTGAGATGTGTTTAAAAAAAAGTTGAACTGACTGACATACAAACAAGCCGATTATGCTTCTCTTTACCTATCAGTATAGTCTTAAAAAACACCTTTACCTTTGAATACCTGTACTTATACAGTAGGTATCTACTTCTGATAATAGGTATATAAGTATTAGGTAAGAGTTGATTTGAGATTTTTTTTAAAGAAATTCTTTGATTTTTCTTGGTAGTATTTTATATGTAAATTCGTATCTGTAAGATGTAAGGTGATGTAGGTTTGGATGATGGTGAGGTTGTGACCACTGGATTTGGACTAACGGTGAGTTTCAGTTTGGGCCAACAAGACTTTCAGGTTTACAGAATCCTCAAGGAAATATAGAAGACTCAAATATACACATACAGCAGAACAAGTGCATTTCAAGCTACCTAAAGATACACAATACCTGATCTTATGAGATTTCTAATACTACCAGTAGATACTAGGTCTAGGCATATGTATATACTTGGGTTCTAGATACCTACCTGTATCTGAAATGCTGAAAATGGGTGAGACAAAGTTCTAAAATCTAAAATCTTCAATCGAACTTTACAAACCCCTTTAGATTTTCAAAGTTTCAACAAGTAAACACTCACAAATATGAAATTTTTTCGAATCAAATTATTATGAATGATTATGGTACTACTTATGTACCTAAGTTAGTGATACATGTAGGTATAAGGATTAAAGAGATGTTGATTTATTAACCTAAAAATTGAAATTAATCGATGGAAATTTTGTGTAAACTAAATGGAAATTAATTGATGTAAATGTTGACAAAATTGTCAAAAGACAAGTTTAATTTTATCCCTATTTTGGTTGAATTTACTCCTATATTTATGGCCTATCTCTAAAATGTAATTTTATAGTTTGAGTTGTCATTTTGGGTGAATCTCATACAGGGGTAAAGTTTGACCGAAAATATAAGGGTAAATTCAGCTAAAATAGGGTTGAGATTTGTCAGATATGAAAATTTGACTGACTCGAGCTGAATTTCAGCATTTTGGATATACCTCTATACCTAAATGTTGTACAAAATTGTATGTTTTGGAAATGATTTTGAGCTAAAAATGAGATTCTTTAAGAAAAAAGGGCAAAAAATGTTAGGTAATGAATTAATTTGATGCGAATTTTGCAAATTTTTTCAAAAGTTTTGAAAATTATACCTAGTTGAAAAATTTATGATTTTGGAATATTTTAGACATTTTTGCCAATTTTTTCACTTTTTTGATCTTTTTTGACCATTTTTTTTGTCTTTTTTTGATCTCTTTGATCTTTTTTTGACCTTTTAGGTTTATTATATACTACAACTAAAAGATGTGGCTGAACTATGATACTCGTAGATTTGAAAATTTTAGAAAAATGTAAAAATTCTTCTGAAATTTTTCTTAATTAAATGACCAAATTCTATAAAATATGACGAATTTTAAGTAAAATTAGTTAATTATTTTATTTAAGACTTTTTGTAAATTAATATTGCTCAAAATTCAGCATTTTTACGATAAAAATTCCAAAATTTATTTGGTATTAGATATGGGTATAGGTGCCTAAACTGTTACTTGTTTCACTGATACGAGTAGTTTGGACATTTTTGATATTTAATTTTATCACAATTTACTTATGAACTACTGCAGAAATTTTTTTATTTATATTCGCATTTCATACTTGTGTATCTTATTTATACCTGTAGTCTGTAGTAGGTAGCTTATGACTTTTAGAGGATTTAAATTTGAAAAAGTTTACGAGTCTCATAATAGTCAGATTTAAAATTAAAGCCCCTTATTTTTACCTACTAATAATATAATGTACCTTACTATATATTCTCACCTATAAACCTACATGTGAATTCCCATTCACAAACACAAATTGAGAAAAATTTCAAATTCTAAAAAAGAATGCCCAAATGGATTTTATTTGAATTTTGAATTTTTTTATGAGAGAAGTATAATCTTATGAGATTGTCGACTGAATCTTAAATTTATATTCTGAATTCTATAAGCTTCTACTTAAGTAGTACTGTCTAGATACTAGGGCTTTGAATAGTTTTAAAATTTTGTACAATTAACTCACCTTCCTATTGCTAATAGTTAGTATTTTACCATTTTTTGCAAAAATTTAATATTTCAATATTTTGTCCTAATAAAGCTTGGAAGAAAAACATTAAGCTTTCTTAGAAAATTTTTAAAATTTTGAAAAAATTCATAAATTTGGTCATTTTCAAAAATTTCAGAACTTTTTAAGTGTGAAATCTGGCAAGGGAACAGACCTTACTGTACCTTAAGACCTTGATATATGTCCCTTTAGAGATGTCAAATTCCAGATTGATATTTTTATGGAATTTTTTGAATCAAAAACCGTCGTATTTTGGGAAATTGACAAAATAAATTCGTGTCTTGTGTAATACAGGCCAATTTCAGTCAATATTTTGAAGATATGATCAACCTAGAGTTCTGAAATCTAGATCGATCAACTACTAACGATCCTAACTATCTATTCAAATAAAGCTCTTAGAAATTTTGAAAAAAACTTATCACTACTTTGGGTGAAATTCAAGTTTCGATTATGAAATTCCCAATTTATCATGGTATAAATAGACACCTAAAAATTCTTTTTCTATCACCAGTATTGTACTGAAGATAGGTACCTTAGTACCTTATCTATCCACTTATCAGTATATTAGCTAATAATTATACAAAAAAGTACAAACCATCAAAAATTGATTATTATCTCCTTTTGTCAAAATTCTTAAACTTGTCCTTCAATATGCAAATACATAAAGTTGCACAAAAAAAATGACAATTAAAATCTTGGGATCTTCAAATGACACTTTTTTTTTTACAAAAAAGTGAAATTCTTATAAAAAATAACAATCTATTAGTAGTAGTACCTACAGAATATATCTACTACAGACTACAGATACAGAATAGTAGTAAAAAGTAAATAAGCGGAAAGTAGAGTAAATTCTACAAAACACATGGGAATTGCAATTAAACCCAAAAAAAATCTCAATTTTACTCAAATTATAATTAAATTAAATTAAGGCAAGTCCAATGGGAAAGTCTATTTGGATTCTATAGTATATTTACTACTACCTATACTGATGCAAATAGTTCATAAAAACAGGTAATTAAATTACTTTTAAACTTTTTATTTACCTAAACCTATAGGTACTACTACTGATATGGATAAAGGGACATTATTTCTACACTACTGTCACTCTTATAAAAACAATTAGGAAATATACATACTATAGAACTATGTAAACCTACCTAGACATGCCATCATTTAAACTTAAACCTATCTTTTAACTGTCCATGTAAGGTTAAAAAACTAGTAAAAATTTGGCTAATTCTCGAAATTTTTGTATACCTACTGATATATAAAGCAAATTTTTGCATATATTTTTTTAAATTCTCGGTGAAAAATTTGAGATTTTGACTTTTTTTGCCAATTTTTAGCATTTCTTGACATTTTTTTTGCTACTTTTTGAGATTTCGGATAGTTTATTATCATTTTTTGACTAAAACTATGACATAACTATAGTATATGTATTTACCTATCTTTAGAGGGCACAAATTGAGCAATTTTGAGGAATTCAAAGTCAGAGATCCCAAAAGTTATCAAAAATGGTCAAAATTTTTGAAAAAGTTCTTTCAATTGAATTATAGTTAGGTATATATATTTTACGCAAAATTCTATATGTGTTATAAATACAAGTGCATTAGCCCCGATGGGGCAATGATAAAACAATAAAGCTAATGCTTGACTCATCGGGGCTGAAGCTTGCCTCATCGAGGCTGAAGCTTGCCTCATCGAGGCTGAAGCTTGCCTCATCGCGGCTGAAGCTTGCCTCATTGCGGCTGAAGCTTGCCTCATCGAGGCTGAAGCTTGCCTCATCGAGGCTGAGGGTTGCCTCATCGCGGCTGAAGCTTGCCTCATCGAGGCTGAGGGTTGCCTCATCGCGGCTGAAGCTTGCCTCATCGCGGCTGAAGCTTGCCTCATCGAGGCTGAAGCTTGCCTCATCGCGGCTGAAGCTTGCCTCATCGCGGCTGAAGCTTGCCTCATTGCGGCTGAAGCTTGCCTCATCGAGGCTGAGGGTTGCCTCGTCGCGGCTGAAGCTTGCCTCGTCGCGGCTGAAGCTTGCCTCATCGAGGCTGAGGGTTGCCTCATCGCGGCTGAAGCTTGCCTCATTGGGGCTGATGCTTGCCTCATCGGGGCTGATGCTTGCCCCATCGGGGCTGATGATAGTAGAAATCGTGTTCTTCAGAGCTGAAATTGTAATAGTTTGAAGGAATTTGAAGTTATCAAAAATCATCGAAATTTTGAAATTTAAAATTTAAGAACTAAATTAACATTGTATTTTGTATGAACATGATTATGATTAAATAGTGGTGATATTAGGCAGTTTTTTTGATCAACTAGATATTTTGCAAATCTCATGACCCTAATTGATAAAATTAGGGTAAAATTGAGTTTTTAAGAGTTGAAAATGTGATATTTTGAAGGAATTTTGAGCTGTAAAACTCGTCGATCAATCGTCAAAGTAAGAAAAATTTCTAGAAAGATAATCAAGTAGGGTACAATTTTTTGATCAAATTTTGATGGGAAATAGGTCTTTTGTAAGCCGGATTTTGAACTTTTCTTTGAAAATATTTCAGTATCAATTACCTAAATAAGAATTAGTCAATTATACACTGTATATAAGTACTGGTATTGTAATACTAAATAGTATAATTGTGAATATGAAATATGAATAGAAATATCGTATTTCAGAATTTCATACTAGATTAAGGATGGGCAAGTGATATTTTTAAAAGTAGGATTAACCTAGTATTCTTTTAACAAATCTCCAAATCTTAAAAGTTTAAAAGTACTTGATATACAGTAATAATACCTTATGATATTACATATACTAGTATACTAGTATACTATAATACAAAAGTAATTAAAACATTTTTGAAATACCTTTTTATCACCCCTTGAACTACCTAAATAGGTATGTAAATAATCTCGAATTCTCAAATCTTGAACTTGGTATTAATAGCAACAACATGTACAAATCTAGGTGTTTATAAAACCTGTATTTTCATACAATCAAATCACTCTATAAAGTCATCCTAAAAGATGTATTTTTCTCACTTTATATAGAGATTTTATCGTAAATAAACCTACTTTACATACGTACATACATTAGGATAGTATTACAATCATCAAAATCTATTAGTGTATCTTGTTCTATTAATTATCAGCAGTTGTGAAATAAATCTCATTCAAAATTGTATCTACATACTCGTATCTTAAAGTACACTTAAAAGGGTCAATAAATTTAAATTTTAGACTCTAAACCACAAACAATCTCTGGTAATTAATCGAACCGTCAACTAGATTAATTACTTACACTTGTAATACTAGTACATACTCAATACTCATATATATGTAGACTTTGGTCAACCAAAATGATTTTAAACTATATATTTACTAGGTCTCAAATACTTAATGGACTATAGTAAAATGTTATCCAAAATAATTAGAAATTCATTGAAAAACAGTTTTAGAGATTCAAAAAAAGCTCGAATTTGATATACACTTGTAATTTCTATAATAAATTTTCTAAATAAAATCAATAAATACAGCTTATTTCTTAACATTTGATAAAAATTTTGATATTTTTTCCACAAAGTACCCTACTTACTTTTGTAGTTACCTTTGACCTTTGACTATTACTATTACCCAGTAGGATTTGTAATTCTATAATATTTGATTTTAATGAAATACTCACCAAAATCTTTTAGAATCTATATTTTTTAACAAAAAAGTACAACTTGTTCAAATTTATTTTTTAAATGGCGTTAAAATGTGTAAATAAATTATCAGGGAAGTTTCAGTTTATAAATATAAATATGGTATATTCGTTTACTTCAGCTCTGAAAAACCAAATGTGTCTCAATTTCACATTTATTAATTGACAAACTGTAACCAAAATCTGGATTTTTAGGACTGAACCATAACCTTAATCTTAAGTTTTTAGAGCAGGTGAACCCAAATCTTTTGTGATAATTTTCCAAATTTTTGAATGATCTTTTTTGTCTGTTTTTTTGTCAAAAAAACGTCCAAAATCTTACAAGATTCTGAATTAGAACCCAGAATTTGAGATTTCGTAATGGAATTTCTATGATTTTGACCATATGGATAAAACCACGGTTTTTCGAGAATTAAATTCATAAAAAGGTTTTCGGTTCTTGGGTTCTCAATCCAAGCTATCTTGCGTTTTTAAACGTAAAGTGATCTCTTGTCCAAATTTTAATACAACTTGCTATACAACTCGACTTGAAATCTGAATAATTGAGCCAAATTGTATGTATCTGTAGGTACTTGCAAAGTATAAGTAAGAACAATTTAATTTGTCTGTCTATTTGTAACAGAAACAGATAATAAAAAAGAGTCTAAATTCAAATTAAATTGAACATTTACACGATAAAAATGTTGAGGATTTTCCACGGTAAAAAATCCTCTAATAAAAAAAAGTTTCTCTTTCAATTTCTCTTAAACTACATTTATGTAATTATTCGTATGCATATATCAGTATCAGTATCAGTAGTGTGATCCTGATTTGAGTTTTTTTGAGGTCTTCAGACTCAGACAATACTGTAATCTGTCCTATAATACTAGTATATTTAAGATATTAACATATTCTAGAAAACAAGTCAGATTTAACAAATTTCGACTCGTATTCAAATAATACAACAAGTGACTCTAAGGAGCCTGCAGGGCAATTTAGTGCGAGTTTAAATTTTTTTGCAAATTGTAAATTGACCCATGGGCTTGGTCTTACAGTTTCAACAGATCATATACTACAGATACTGACTACACTAGTACTATATGAATATAACTAACCTTAACTAGATACTAGATACTTGATTTTGGTCGAAAAAAAATATTTAAATGTTCTTAATGTGATTTTATTTGTCTTTTATTTACCCCTTTAAGTTAAGGATAACAAGGATATCCATTTACAACATGTGTTAATTTACTTAGGTACCCAAAGTTTGAAGGAAAAGTTGCAAAAATTTGTGAATTTTGCCCTCAAGACTACTTACATTGCATTTATTAGGCTAGAATTTGATGATGATTTTTGCAGAAGAAAGTGTTTTTGGGTTTTTTTGAACAATGAATTTGATTAAATTATTCTTGTTGTACGAGTAGACTAGATTCACACAACAAAATCATCTTTATCTTTAAGCTATTTACTTCAATTTGAATTGAGGTAATGGCCATTTAGTCAAAAACCAAAGCATTCTTTGAAATTTTTAGTTTTCTAAAGATTCGACGATATCTTCGACCATTTTTTTTTGATAATTTTAGTAGATTTTTAGTACCTGTTTTTCAATATATTTTGACTTTTCTGAAAGTGCATTATTGGAAAATTTTGTGATTTTTGAGGAATTTTCGATGGATTTTTGAAGAATTTTCTAATTTTTAAGGATTTCTGTTACATATATACCTTCCTGTCTGGCTTTATTTGTCATCTTTTGTATATTTTAAAACAAAAATTGCGATTTTTGAGAGGTTTTTAAGAGATTTTTGGGAGATTTTTGAGAGGTTTTAAGAGATTTTTGAGAGATTTTTGCATGCTTTCTTAGAAATTTTTGACATTTCTGAGAGCTTTTATGAATTTTTTTGGATATACTTTTTTGTATGTGTTAACACATACATGTATGTATGTGTTAACGATATTTTTGAGATATTATTTTCAGAATTTTTGTCTTTTTTGTCTTTTCTAATTTTTAAATTCATTTCTTATAGGTATACATCTACTTGTCCTGATTATATTTGTATATAAGAGAAAAAAAAGGAGGTAACTTTTTTGTAATTTTTGTCCAAATTTTGTTCTTGGTTATAAAAAATGGCATCCTATGAAAACAATCGTTTAAATTACTTTCATAAGAAAATGATAGAAATTTTGACTAAAATATATTTTGACATTTTCAATTTTTAGCAAATGTTTGACATTCTGGTTCTACTTTCTGAATCTGATGCTAAAAAGTCATTTTTTTTTACAAAAAAAGTGAACAATTCATGCGGTTTGGTCAATCAATTTAAGCTTTTTTAAGCTCTAAATTGGTACAAAAAAGCAAAATTTGCAATCATTTTTCAACCAATTTGCATACCTAGAGTAGATAGATACTTGTATTGTAAATTGTATCTATATTATCTAGTTAGTACTTCTGATACTTTACAATTTGCATTTTAACTGGGTCTTTCAAAAGTTATTTGCAAATTGAATGATATTTTTTTTGGATTAAGTACCCTTACTTACCTACATTTTCAAATTAAGAATTTGAGTCAGAACGAATTGACATTTTCATTTATCCTTATCTTAGTATATGTAGGCACATTTTACAGATCAAATTTTATTCAAAATTAAAAAACTTGTTCTAATAATAAATTTTTGATAATAAACCCCACAGTTTAATTGCTTCTAAACTTGTACAATATACTCGTATTAATTATAATTAGCTCGCTTTTCTCATTTTTCCAGCAAAAGTATGACTTAATTTCAGACTGATTTAAAAATTATTAAAAGCGACTGAAATCCTAGATTTTTCAAGATAATCGAGATGGTTAAAAACTAGGATTTCAATTGAAAATTGACATATGAATACCATTAAATACTATTAAAATTAGTACTCTTTCGACAAAAATAAAAGTTTTTTAAAAAGGCCTTTTTTTAGTGACCTTTTGGGCCTTTTTAAGCATCCATTTGACCCATTTTCTTATTCTGGATCACTTTACGGATGATCACTTTAAGTTCAAAAAGTTTCAAAAATTTGTATAATTTCTGATATTTTTTATGCCAATTAAAGCACTTAAAGTGACAAATATATACGCAGGTATTGGTACAGAAATGTCCATTTTGAAAACTTTCATCAAATTCCATCGAAATTTTTTGAATATATGTATCTCTGAAAATTTTTGCAAAATTGGAAAAAATTCAAAAAACCTTATAAAAAATGTCAAAAATTATCTAAAAACTCTCAAAAATTTCAAAATTTTTGACTAAATATGAATTTTTTAAAAGGATAACTTCGAATTATAGTGGGCTTTCTGGCCTTTATATGAGGCTTAACATTGTCTTTTGATAACTAGCTAATTGCTAAAAGCATTTAAAAAAGTTTTGCATATTAAGATACTTTTGATACTTTTGAACTTTTTTTCAAAATCTAAATGAAAATTTGAACCTAAATTGCCTCTAGGTCAGGATTCAAATGGTAATTTTTATGATTTTTTTTCAAATTAAGGAGAGCTTTCAGGATACGATTTAAAATTAATTTCTCATAATTTACCCTTTTTTACTTAGGTACTTTTAATAGCCATCACAGTCGGTTTATATCGTTATTTATGGGCTTATCATCTACATAGAACTTGAACAGTATCTTTACTCTCAAGTGTAAGTCACAAGTGTGATAAAATTAAAATCCAGTTTGAATTAAGTACATCAGATACTATATAGCTCTAAATACAAGACACCCACTGAGAACACACTTAAATCTCTATAAATATAAAAATTCAAATTACAAAAATTCAAAGGTTAAGAGGGTGCCGACAAGAAGGAAAAAAATTATAATTATAATTACCGAAAAATGGACCAAGTGAATTATGACCTGACTTTTATAAGTAGGTACATTCCTATTCATGTACTACTGATATAACACTTGCATTTTAATACTATTTTAATTCATTCAAAAATCACCTTAAAATCCCTTTAATATTAATACCTATAAGAAGACACAATGGACCTCCTAGGATCACCTCTTTGTCCAACTTTTAGTCTCACAAATAACGGTTAGTTAATTGTTGTTGTCTAAATAAAAGTCATATATTGATTTGTAAAAGGATTATTTGCATTTCCTGTCTATTATAAGGTAATTGTGTCCAACCCTTTTGTACCCAGACTAGTCCCTAATCCTATTCACTAAACTGAAGAATTTTTCGGTCAAATGACTGACACTTTAGGTATTGGGCCATTTTGCCAAAATAACACTTTAATAATAGTAGGTATCAAAATTTCCATCTCATTCAAAAATGATAAAATTATTAATTAAAACTAATGAAATGATAAACAATCTAATCTTGAAATTTTAACGAAATCTTGCAAAAGATTTACAAGAAATGACTTAAAATAGCTAAAATTTATTTTCGAAATCGAAAGAATCAATTTTTTACTCTATTTGAGATTCTTCTAATGCTAATATTAGGCTAGACATAATATACTTACTCTAAATTTTTCTACAATTCTTTGCTGAAATGCAATTTGAAATTTTTCAAATTTTTGTGGATTTTTGGTAATTTTGATTTTTAGTAGTACATTTTATTTCACCTATTACCTTTAAGCTATTCTCATAATGTAATAGGATGCTCAAGTTTTTTGGAATTTTAAGTCATTTTTGTCAAAATTTAAATTGAATTTTAGACAAAATTTCTCAATATTGATAGAAAGTTTAAGAATTTTGATCAAAATTAAAACATTTTGGTCAAAATTTGAAGATTTTTTGATCAAAATTAAAGAATAATGTCCAATATTTTCAGAATATTAGTCGAATTTCGAGGATTTGGATTAAAAAATTAAGGAGTTTGTTCAAAATTTGAAGAATTTTGATCAACAATTTAAGGATTTTGAAAAAAATTAAAGCATATTGTCCAATATTTTAAGAATATTGGTCAAAATTTCGAGAATTTTAATTAAAAAGTTAAGGATTTTAATCAATATTTGAAGGTTTTTGTTCAAAATTTGCAGAATTTTGATCAAAATTAAAAAGCATTTGTTCTGATCAAAATGCAAAGATTTTACCAAAACTTTAAGAATTTTGATTGATATGATTAGTATGAAATTCAAAACCCCGATAATTTGACTCACTTTTTTAAACTAGACAATTTGATAATAGTGTAGAAACAGGTGTCCTAGATTCAGATTCAATTGCATATTGTTTATATCTGTAGTAGAGTACCTTTTTGTCTAAAATATAAAAATGAATCGAAAGGGTTGTGGAATTTGATGATTATTATCCCGCACTTTTACCTCAACTTTTTTTTCTCCAAATCCCAACTCAGAATCAGACACTACTTGCCTTATCCAAGAGCCTTGTTTAAGGGCTTGTTAAGGGTCCTTAAATTGTATGTAAAATACTGATACTATAGTATATTAGTATTAAGCTCTTATATGAGTACTTAACCCAGTATTAAAATGAGTATTATTTTGAGACTTAAAAGTGATGTTTGAGATGAAAAAGTGCCGGAGGAGATTCACACATTATTTCTCTCATATGAATATTTACATGTACTAAGGACTAAGGATATTTCCCATAAGAAAGTGATATAACGGAATCCCTGGGGGGCTCCAGCACGCAAAATTAGGTCAAACTGCTCCCTTAAGGGCCTACAGAAAATAGACTTTATAAGCCTTTTATAAGATATCTTTATAGTATGTATATCTTTAAAAACACCTTTTGAGATAAAAATAAACCTTATACGAGTAGAATAAAAGTAAAATTTGTTACATACTTACCTAGTACAAATAGGTAGGGTACTTAAATAGCCATATGCTTGATTCAAAAAAATCCATCATAAAAATCTAATCCTGATATAAAACTAGCTACCTAGGTATATAGAGTCCTAGGAAATGTCTGTTTTATCTTAGGTCGATTATTTAAAGATATTTTTGAAATTTTTTGAAAATGTTAAGCCATTTTGATCAAGATTTGATGAACTTTTGGATCAATTTTTTCAATAGTTTATTTATATGTCATCAACAACTATGATCCAAATCGAAAGATTTATTCGGGACTCAGGCCTTGGCCATGTTAAATCTCAGATAAAGACCTAAACGTCCATTAAAACCATAAGATATCCTTTCGAATTGTCTTCGAATTATCCTCGAATTGTCTTCGAGTTGGTAAAAAATTGCATTTTTGGAAATCATAATTTCTTGAATACATGTTAGTAAAAAGTTAAAAAATTTCAAAATCTATGATTTTAAGTAGGCAAATTACCATGTATGTATCTGCGAGGGCTATAGCCATGTAAATTTACAGTTTGATTTTAAATTTAAATATGGAAAAAACTCATATTCTGAAACCCAGTCAGAATTCCCATCGAATTCGACATCGACTTTTAGAAAATCCCTGAACTTGCACTTAAGGGCCCTATAGTATGGGTACTTTGTTCTGTGTAAGAATTACCTGTATATTAAAGTATAATATTAGGATATTTAAGAGGCCTTAAGAAACATAAACATGAATATTTATAGGACAAGTTTTTATTTAGAAAAAGCCGCAGATACCTTAGCTTACCTGTACTCTGTACAGTCTATGGAGTTTATAAGGCATATTTTTGTAATATTCACCTGTCATGTCAAATTTCATATTATAAACTAAATTGTTTAGGACTCTGAAATTTTTCGAAACTTTGAAACTTAGGAGAGAATGGTTATTTAAATATTTAAGGTTCCCCGTATAGGATACTTATAGAATTATAGTTTATAGAGGATAATAGAACGTACTTAATAGACCTAAATTTACATTTTTATATTTTTTCATTTCATGACCTAGTCTTTCGAAGGATCAGACTTTGAGAACTTGGACTTGAACTGAACTGGAGTCCATTGTCTGCCCAAAGTATCCAAAATCAGACTGTCAAAATATTTCTTAAACAGATTAGATCAATAGGCGAGTACTTACCTACTTGATCTACTGATAAAAGTATCTAGGTATCAGTAGTTCAAAATGCCGAAATTTGTTCAAAAGTCTTGCTTAAAATAGGACAAAATTACTAAAAAAATCTCGAAAATTTCCTATACTCGTGGATAGTCTATTTCCTTGAAAGCAATCCTTCAAAATTTCCTCAAAATTTCAAAAATATCTGAACTCGTAGACGTAGAATCACACTATTCTTAAAATTTTTGATCTCTAATTGCAAATTTAAGCTTTATAGATCTACAAGAAAACAAATAAAGATTAAATGTATCAAAATCAAAGCAAAAATGTCCAAAAATTTGTTAAATTTCGATCGATTTGAGCTCCAAGATTCCTAAAAAAATAACTAGAATTTTTGATTTTACAAAATTTTCCATCGAAATTTTTGAAAACAATTTTGTGATTTTGTACATTTTGTCCGGATTTGGGTGACTTTTCAAGTTTCATAAGCATCATGAAATTTGTAAATTTGTAACAATTGAGAAAGAATTTCATGACCTGATTGCTCGAGAATCTTGGAAATTTTTCCTTCAACTCGAAATTATCTACTTGACTTTAGAATTTAATAACGGGTATTATTTGAGAATGAAATTCCAATACCTGATATTTATTCAAGTACATATTTACCCTATCAGTATTCAGTATACATATAGGTAGGCCTATTTATGCCCCTAATATTATTGACTTTGACTGAGAAAAATCACCAAATGTCTCAAAATAATTGTCCAAATCAAACAAAGGAATCAGTAGTATTTACTATTTTCACAAGTTGTCCTTAATTATTTGTACACCTTACAATGGACACCACTATCCATACATATGGCCAAATTTTATAGAATTTATTTGTTAAGGACCGAAAGTACCCTTATACAAGTCAAGTATCTAGCTATTTATTATTTTATAGCATTTATTTTGAACTATATAATAAGTGACAAAAGGGTCCTGTACAGTCACAGTCCTTAAATTGTAGGGTACTTATGAAATTTGGGATATTCTTTTGTAGTTTTAAATATTTATTGTATAATTTACCCTAAAATAAAATACCTAATGAAATATTATTTATAAAAGTTAATGTAAATGCCATACCTCTGGTATTTGGTATGTCATTGTTTTTACAGGTGACAATTTGACTAATAGTTATTGACCTATTATCGAAATGCAAACTGACAATTTGTTAACTCTTATCTTATAGAAATGAAGTTATTTTTAAACTCTTCAAAATAGGATCCAAATTTTATTCTACTACCTACTAGGTTCAAAAAAAGACCAAAATATCAAAGGGTTCATATTTGGCCATTTATTTAAGTCAAAATAAGATCATAGAATTTCAAATTTCAGTTCAGTTAGTTGAGAATTTCAAGCTCTATATCTAACATACTTATATAGGTCTATCAAAAATTTCAAACTAAATTTTTTACTCAAGATTCAAGATACTTACTTTTAGTAAATTAATTAAGGTTTTGAAGTGATTCTTTAGAGGATATTTCTAAGAAATGATTCAAAACTTGTTAAATGAAATGATCTAGCTGATTATACTACTACTTATTAGTTAAATAACCTGAGGTTTCTCAAAAGGAATAGACACTAGAAAAGAAACCATTATAAGAATTTGGAACTCGAGTCTTGTGCAAATTAAATTAATGTCGCAAATATCAAGGGAAATACGAGTATAAGCATAAGCTCAAGTTTACCTGAAACCTGAGCAAATTAGGCATTATTGTCATACAAATATATAAAATTGTACAAATTATCTGAATTCTGGATTATGAATAAAGTTGTCTGTGGGAATGGGAAAAAAATTTCGAGTAAACTTAAAATTATTAGTCAAATAGATAATACTTGGGTTTCTCTAATTATTTAGCTTGGATTTTGAAATCATTAGCTAAATGATATGTTGTGTTATGTCTGCTCTGATATTTGAGATTTTTTGGCTAAACTTATACTTGGTACCAAAAAACTTGTCGAAAACCGCACCGCAAATTTTTTGCAAAATTTTCCGAATTTTCTGCCAGTTTATTTCAAAATCGGTTTTTTTGACTGAATAGAACAGCTTTTTGAAAATATAATACCTTAGTGTAAAATGCTATGGCTATGATATGAATGTCAAAATTTGGATTTTTAGAGCTGAATTTCAGCCTGAAATTACATAAAATTGGAGAAAATCTGGAGAAAATTACATAAATTATTTCTACAGATTACAGATTGCACTAAAATGATTTTTGAGCTTTCGTGATGATTTACAACCCCAAATTCTTGAAATTGATCTAAAGTTTCAAAAAATACCTAGACTAGATTACAGGTAAGTGAGATGATGAGGATGAGATATGACCCAGAAAAAAAAGATGAATTTTTCAGGCAAGTGTTTAGAAAGGGAGATCTTTCAAATACTATCATTTAGGTATACAAATCTACATTACTTACCATAAAATATATAATATTTAAATGATCAAAGTCTGTAAAAAATGCTCAGAAAACCAAAACCAACAATTTCTATACCTAAATTGAAATCTCTATTTCAATAATACCTTTACTTATACAAGCTAATATACATTATTATTATTTTATTGTCGTCAATTACTGTCGAAGTTTGTCGAAAGAAAGTAAAAATGTTAGAAAAATAAACAGAGCTTTAAGCTCATTTGATGATCCTTTTTTTGGCATTATATATTTAGAGGTATATTTGTATGTAAATATACACACATAACATACAAAATCACCGATATAATAAAAAGTAAAGCTTTTGGAGGATTGATGATAAAAGAGAAATTATCTATACCTAGGTAAGTATATGTATAACTTTTGATTATATTTTAAAAAGTTTTTAATTGTCACGCAAAATATTTTGCACTTGTAAAAGTTAAAGAGCTTTAACACTTTGCTTGTATGTAACACCTACCATAAAAAATGGAATATCTTGTAGCTACTTCATCCTCTACTAATCATACTATTATTCATTAATAAGAACTAGGCTTTAATCAACTCACTAGAAGTTGATTATTATAAATTGTGTGAGCAAAGCATTGAAAACGTCTCAAGTTTCCCCATTTTTCGGTTTCAAAGGTCAATTTTTGGGGTCAAAGGTCAATTCCCGGGTCAAACGGATATCAAATTCCGAATCTACGTCATTGAATACCCCTGACCCTGAGACCACTCAAACCTCATTTTTGATTTTTCTCATTTGTTTAACATGAGGAACCCCTAAAGGGTCCCCTCAACCCCAAGGGATGGGGCAATTTGAAACTTTTATCCAAATAACACACCGAGACCCTATGGGGGTCCTTCATGTCAAGTTTAATTAAGATCGGTCCAGAATTTCTTGAGGGAACCATTAATTAGTCCCCGTAACCCCTTATAATGGGGTATCTGAAATTTTTGTCAAAATGGCACACTGAGACCCTATGGGGGTTCTTCATGCCAAGTTTGGTCAAGATCGGACCAGTAGTTCTCGAGTTATCCTCTGGACATACAAACAGACAGACGGACAAAGTGCAAGGTGCAAGCAAAGTTGAATAGTAAGTGCTCGCTTCGCTCGCACAATAAGTATGTATAGCATTTAAATGTGCATAAAAGCTGTATTATAAAAGGATGAGTATCTACTTAGTGAATTAGAAGAGATGGGTATTAATATTTTAGGATAATTAAGAAGCTCTAAAAATGATGGGTTTAAGTTAAGTGAGAGTCTTTAGGTAATCTTTAAATGCTTAAAATCTTGTCAATTAGAGGAATTAAAAAGTTTTTTTTGAAATAAATAGGTATCAAGGTGAAATCATATTAAAAATTAAAATGTCATTACCATTAAATACTACTAGCCAAATATAAATCTTTGATAATACTTTTAGCAAAGCAAAGTAGGATAATTAAACTTTCTATTTCACAGATTTACCTAAATAAATTTTAAAATATTATTTTAGAAATTAATTGAAAGAATCTCTAATTCTGTACCTAATGTATCAAACTTTTTCGGTTGTTATCTATTAGAAAACAATCTTTATTTTATATTATTTTGAATAAAAACATTACATTAACCGAATATAATAATAATAAATTGTTTCAATTAATATAATCTTTTTTGTTGTTTTATATTAGGTAGTGTTTTACAGGATATTTTAGGCTGTAATCATTTGACCTGGTGCTTGTCTTGGTGGCCCATGAGATTGACCTGGTCCACCTTGTCCTCCCATAACACGATCACCTCGTGGAGCTCCTGGTGCTCCTGGGGCACCGCCTGAAATAGAAAAAATTGTACAATTAAGCTCAAAAATTAATGACAAGTGTAACAGTTGTAGATGACATCGTTATAATGAAATTGTTTTAAAATAATTTGTGTCAGATGCATGTATCTAAGTTATATTGTATTCATCAAGTATATTTTGCGAAACCATTATGTCGGGGAAAGAAATTGTCATCATAAAATATATTTTAAAACTTCCTAGTAATTTCATTATCTTGATCATATTCGAGTCAATTGTAAATGTATTTAAAATACACAATTTGAGCAAGTTTAATGATCTCAAATATGTATGTATTTAATTTTAATTACCTTGTGGTCGTGGTCCACCACCTCCTTGGAATCTTGGTGGAGGAGTTCTGATCCTTCGATCAGCTTTACTTCTATTTCTGACGACCTTTGAGTGAATAGCACAGGAGACACAGTAATGTAATTTTGCATAGAGTTTCGGCAATTGATAAGATGCATAAACTGAGGCTTCAGTAATATCCCTGTATAAAAATAAATACAAAAAAAATTAGTTAAATCAATTGATACATAATCTAAATATATGCTGGAGTAAAATTACATTTATTTAAAAATAATTAAAAATCAGATGCATGTATCTAAGTATCTATATTCATCACGTTTAATTGCGAAACCAGATATGTCGGGGAAAGAAATTGTCATCATTGTCATCAAGAAATTGTCTGGAAACTGCAGCTCGTAGAAATGCAAGAATCCAATACGAAAAAAATATCATCAAACTTTCAAAATCTAATCCAAAAGCTTTCTACAATTACGTCAATCAACATAAGAAATATCGAGAAAATATTTCTGTTCTAAAAAATGAAAAGGAAGAGTTTATATTCGAAAATTCAGAGAAATGTGAAATTTTAGCAGATTTCTATCATTCAGTATATACTACTGATACTGAAACTCAAAATAAAAAATTTGAAACTGAAAATAAAAGCAATAATCAGTTTGAAAAACTGACTATAAGTGAGAATGATGTCTTTAATTTACTCAAAGATGTAAATATCTACTCAGCCACCGGACCTGATAATATCCCTAATGCAATACTAAAATTTTGTGCAAAATCACTAGTCAAACCAGTAAGTTTAATATTCAGAAAATCAATAGATGACAAAGTAATACCCGAAGAATGGAGAAAATCTGTAATTATACCTGTATATAAAGGGGGACCAAAAACCGAGCCAAAAAATTATCGGCCAATAAGTCTAACCTGTGTACTCTGCAAATTACTTGAAAAAATAGTTAAAAAGTCAATCAAAACACAAGTCAAAAATCAGCTATCTTCTAACCAACACGGATTCTCAAGCAAAAAATCTGTTTTTACCAATCTACTTAATTTTCATGAATATTGTACAAAATTTCTAGACCAGAATATACCTATTATCTGTATACTCTTCGATTTAGAAAAAGCCTTAGATAAAGTCTCACATCAACTAGTCATTGAAGAACTACACAAGCTTAAAATTAACTATGATACTGTTTTATGGATAGAAAACTGGCTCAAAAACAGAACTTTTGTTGTGAAATTAGGTGACAATACTTACTCCAAACCTAGAAAGGTGCTATCTAGTTTAGCCCAAGGGAGCTGCATGGGTCCCGATATTTTTAATTTGTTTATAAATGACCTACCTACTGTTCTAAATTGTGAAAATGACACTTTTGCTGATGATAATAAGATCTTCTCCTCTGTAATTGATAAAAAAGATCATGAAAATCTACAAAAAAATATCGATAATTTAGTTAGATATTATGATAGTAAAAAGTTGAAAGTAAACATCGAAAAATGTAAAGTACTTAAAATAGGATCAAATCCTGCAATCGAAAATTTTAAATTCAACATTAAGGGCGCAGAAATGACTGAAAGTGAGTGTGAAAGGGACCTTGGAGTCTTAACTGACTCAAAATTGAAATTCAATAATCATGTCAAAAAGGTAGTCAACAATGCAACAACTGCGATCCATCAAATCAAGAGAAACTTCAAGTACCTAGACGAAGAAACGCTAAGGACCCTCATCACAACGTTTGTAAGACCCCACCTTGAATTTTGCAATAGCATCTGGAAACCAAATTTCAAAAAAGATCAAGAAATCATTGAGAAAACAATGCAAAAATCTACTAGACTTATCCCCAAATTAAAAAACCTAAGTTATGAAGATAGACTACAAAAACTCAGACTTATATCAGCAACAGACCGACAAGAAAGGGGTGATCTAATCGAGACCTACAAAATAATAAACAA
>JAQIXA010000514.1:0-41167 GCA_034699045.1 Nanhermannia cf. coronata Gr-Ori-00579
TTGGACTTAATTTTTCAAAAAAATTCTTTGAATTTATAATGTTACTTTCTGAATTTGAAATTTTTTTGATATTTTTGTAATTTTTGTAATTGACCAAATATCATATACCTATCCTATACTTGTTTGTATATGTAGAGTAGATATAGTTAGAGTATTGATAGATTTCAAATCTATCGGTCCATTTAGTATTCAAAAAAGGTTCACCTGGCCCATTAGTTTCATTATATTATTTACTTATAATTTTTTCAAACTCAAAATCTTACTAGCTACTCTAACTAACTTACCCCTTCTTATTTTTTCCCTACTACTCGTACTTGAGTAGGGTACTTTACATTTTTACTTTTTATACAGTTGAATTAAAACTAGTCTGACTTGCATGCAAATTTATACCTTTTTTTACTACTACTACTTCACTTCTTAAGATATCATTTCACTTGCTTCAATTTGCTTTTAAAATATTATATTTCACAGACTCAAACTCAAAAGTTCAGCTCAAAATACCTCACTAACCAAGCTAAAATCTTATTAAAGGATAATTTCGATTTATAATGGGCTTTCTGGCCTTTATATGAGGTTTAACATGCAACGGCCTGAAATCCGATTAGATCCTTTTAATACGAGTATCATGGTCTGTTAGCGATTCTGATATTTGTTTACATACATACATTTACTTTTAAAATTCGAACTACCACCAACATATGCTCACCACCAACTTTTTCAGAAAAAAAGTGCAAATTTTCAACAAGATATTTTGATTTTGGCCAAAAAATGCCTCAAAAAATAGAAATTTCCTCGATATTTTTCTGAAAATTTTATTTTAAATTTTGATATCATGGTCAGTTATCATTAATGATTATGATAGTGTATTTACGAGTATTAACGAATGAAAAAATCACGAAACTTTTCCATTGAAAAATGCAAATTTTCAATAAACTTTTTTAATTTTGGCCAAAAAATGCCTCAAAAATAGAAATTTTCTGAAAATTTTGATATTTTAGGTTCTACACTAAATTACCAGTTGATTGAAATTTGAGCTTTTTGACATTTTCCATTTAGACATTGAGATCAAAAACAAACAAATCCACCTGACTTTTCAAGTCAATCGATATTTGAGTATTTTGTATATTTACTAGTTCAAAACTCGCAGGTTGTAGAATATCTGTAGTAGGTACTAGATATTAAGAAAATTTAGAATTCATCAAATGTTGTTGGAAAAAATTCAAAGTCAATTATTATTAAAATATTTTCCCCGGTGGCAACAAGTCCTATATGTATAATATGTATATTGTATTGCTCATTCGCATGTTTGATCCTCACTAAAATCTCAAATTTTGAATTTTTTGAATAAACTATCATATTATTCTTACTTTTATTTCTTACAAGTACCTGTAGTACGATTTGAGTTTGATTTTAACCCTATTTTGGTTGAATTTACCCCTATTTTTTGTAATCTAACTATACTACTGTTTGAAATTTACCCAAAATCTTTTACTTTAGTTTAGGATACTTTTAAATTTTGGGTTAATTTCATACAGGGGTAAAGTTAGTCCAAAATATAGGGGTAAATTCAACCAACTTAAGAATGAGAACTTGTAGTATAAGTATAAAAAGGATTGGCTACTTTTTTGATCTTGTTTTTGTTTTCTGACTGATCTGCCTGGTCCCCTCCAGCTTCCATTATTATCATTATTACTTAATAGTTTATTGGGATTTTTCCCTATCCTATTATACAAATGTATTTCAAATGTATCTAGCTAGATACTTACAAGTAGCTTTTTTTTCAAGAAAGAAGCCCGGAGATTTCTTTATGAAATACTATACATGCACTGAATTTGAATACAATTAACATTGATTTCCAGCCTAAATTCAAAACCTGAATTTTATCATATCGCATAATATGTAGATAATGATAATTTAAATATATATCATATCATATTTCATTCTACAAGCACAATTGAGGTACAAAAAGCTTTTAAATAATCTCAATTTTTCAAATATTATCTCAAATTCTCGGATTTTTGGTCAAACTCTAAAATTTTTGAAAATTAACCAGATAAAAAGTGTTTGTAAATGGATATCTTGGGGTTATAATGGGCTTTCTGTCTTTTATATGAGTTTTATATGTAACTACCAATTTTCCTTACCTATATCTTAAGGTTTGAATTGTTTTAAATTTTTGTGATTTATCCGGCTTCTAAATATACAAATAACAATTTGCTTGTACGCTTGATTTTGAGTAGGTACCCTATATAGTTTTTCAATGTTACATATGATAGACCTGAATACAGATTAATTGACTGTCTTTGTTTTCCAAAAAAGTTGATGCGAACAATGACATGTTTGAGGTCAAAGGGCGAAATTTATAAAAAAAATCAGACACCTGCTGAGGCAGTACCTGAGAGATCAATTTTGGACACTTTTGAATAAACCTGGTTTAATTGGCTTCAAAAGACTCAAATTTTCAGTTTTTATTTTCAAAAATCTCTCACTTTTAAGGCAATGAATGCGAATATTTGGTACCAGCACATAACTCTCACGGGTAAACCACTGGTCCTAGCCTAATAATGTAAATTACAAAAATACCAATTATGATCTTATTTATACATTCAGTCTACCTTTCATAACGATAATTTTTATGGTTTAGCGGGAAAAACAATTTGAAAAGTAAGGTTTTTAAGACCTACTTTAAGTTCTCACGAGAAAACCATTGATCCTAGGTCAATCATGTAAATTACAAAAATATCAGAAATGATCTTATTTATATATTCAGTCTACCTTTCATAACGATAATTTTTATGGTTTACTGTAAAAATTAAAAAAATACTAAAATACCCTGTTGACTCTACTAGGTATTTAAGACTGTCTCGCAGTCTCGAGTTGTAAAAAATTCAGATTTTTTTTAGAAAATAAAATTTTCAGATTTTTTTTGTATTTTGAATCCAATCCATATTTGTAAGTATCAAATAACGATAATTTGAAAAAAAAAAGTTAGGGGTACTCTTATGTCAATATTTTTTTTTGTATATATACAAAAATTGCGGCCTTTGACCTCAAAATTTTCAACAAATTTTTTTGAAAAACAAATACAGTTCTAAACGTCAACTAATCAGGTATTATCAAATGAGACATTGAACTATATACTCCTGGGGACCCAAAATTAAACTTACATGCATAATGTCCTTTTTACAGATATTTCTAAATATTCTGCTAAATTCATTACTAATTTTGAACTCTTTCAAAAGGAGATATTCTTATAGAGGATATGATTGAAGTTTGAATGAAAGAAGAGTTAGTGTTTTTGAAATACAAGGCTCTAATATATGAGGGATTAGTAAGTAAATTAGAAATTTTCCTAAAATTTTGAGGCCTTTTTAGGAATTTCTAAAGGAATTTGATAGAAAATTTGACTAATTACTTCTATAAAAGTGATAGATTTTTGAAAAAAATTTAAATTTTTAAGGCCATTTAAATCGGGTTTATTCAAAAATGTCCAAAATTGATATCTCAGTTATGTTTCTTCCGTAATCTCATTAGTTTGCAATTTGAATAAAAATATAAATATGAATTTTCCTACTCAAAATTGACAAATTTTTGAAAAAAAATGAACTTTTTGAATCAGGTTTATTCAAAAATGTTCAAAATTATGTCAGGTAGTTTTGAAAGGTCTAACTAATAATTTAAAATTTGACTTTTGTGTACAATACACAGAATATAAATGAGTTACAAATAAGTATCTGGAATTATTTTAAAAGTATTTTGACTAAAATAATCAGCAGTATTGCTTTCAACTTTTCTAAGGGCTTGGATAAACCATAGTTTTTAGTGTAAAGTATCTATAGAATATCCAGAGGTAATCGTGATTTTGATCAAAATGGACTGCACTCCATAAATTAAGTTTAATGAGAAGCAAAAGTTTTTAAACTCTCTCAAGATCAAACCTTTGTTATGTGATAAGTATAGAATTAAAAACTTTTTGTTCCTTTTTTCATACCAAACCAAAACCTAAAGATACTGTAAATCTAAAATTTTATTTCTGAACCCAGAAGCCCTTTTTTAAGGGCCTATTTGAGCTACCGAAAATTCTAAATTATTCAAAAGGGAAATTATCCAGTCCGCCTTTTTCCAGTACATATTTCATAAACTGTAGAAAAAAATCTTCATGAATACTTAAATCTTAACACATTGTATCTACTACAGATACAAGTAGTTCATACCAGTATGTAGTTATTAAAATAAAAAATTTGTAGGTGGAAAGTTCACGAAATCCAGCAGGATATTATATGAGTAATATTTGATAAAATAGTGTTAATAAAGTAGAGTGTTAAATGGTAATTGTCCAGTAGCAAAATGCAAAAAGCTTCAAAATCTCAAGCCCTTCTTAGTAACCCTTTATTTTATAATACTCTTTTAATAAAAGATATCAACAGGTTGTTTTTATAAAACTTGAAAATTTCGTGTTTTTGAACCAAAAATCATAAAGGCCTGAAAGCCGAATATGTAGATCCTTTAGACTCAAATTAGGATTCTAATTTTTTTTAAATCCTTAATTTCTTAATGTAATCAGATGGACTAAAACTGAGATTTCAAATATCTAAAAATTGAGATTAGAACTATGCTATAATCTTATTAGTAATACAAAAACTAGAATCTTTATATCCTCATAAAAAGTTGAATCAATTGATTTTAGGTTTGCATTTTGTACATTTTAAAATATTAGAAAAAATTACAATCAAATAATTGAATAGGAAAGGCCAATGCGATACTAACATCTACGATTAGTAAAAATTTTACTAAATTTCTCTATTTTAAAAAATATTTGGATTCTAATTACTCACATATATTTAAGTACCCTATTCTAATTTTAGGTAAAACATAGTGTAGTCGTAGTTGTGTTTATAAAAATTTCTGATCTTGATCGCATTTTTGAAGAATTTTTGCCAAAGTGACGAATTACGAACATTTTTGTCCGTTATACGAGTATAGTAATGTATAGGGATAATGTAATAAGTATGTACATGTGTCGACTGATGACAAAATTCAGTGAGTGCTCAGTCATTCGAAATCCTCAAAGTTGGTAGATAAGATAAAAAAATATAATTCATTGTATTACTTATCTATGTACCTATTACCTATACTGATACTTTCTATGGTATAAAGTATACCTATACTAAAGTATCTATAGTTGGTTGAGCATTATTAGCCGAAAGAAAAGTGTAGATTTGGTCGAGCAGTTGAGACAATGACACGCGACAGTAGAAGAAACACCAAAAGCCAATTCTCACTTTTCATGTCACAGAAACTTTGAAAATTTTCTTACTTAGGTACCTACGATAAGACAAGTAAAGTGTCACTTATTAAACTTCAAATTTTTTTTATGAAATTCAGTATCTTTGAGTATCTTTGATTGGGTAATTGATAAGGATAATATGATGTTAACGTAAATTTGTGGAAAAAGGGGCCTAATATCCTTTGATCGCCGTCGCCTAGAACTTTTGCATTTGACTATGAGGATTTATATAGAAAGGATATCTTTGGGTTCCAATTGGCTTTCTGGCCTTTATATGAGCTTTAACATGCAAAGGCCTGAAACCCGAATACATCCTTTTGTCAAAATATTTCAAATTCTATTTGAGTTACAAATTGTGATTAGAAATATATTTTGTAAAATATTGAATTTTGAGAATTTGATATTTTTGATGAAAGTGTCCCTTTACTTGTTGAATGAAGTATCAAATTATATACCCACTGTACTGATATAAGATAGGTATTCATTATTCATAAGGTTTCTGTATGTGATGAGATTTTGAAGAAAAGGGTTTGTAAATTAGCATTAGAATTAGCTTAGCTTAGCTTAGAGTACCTACAGTAGAATTAAATTAATCTCCAGAAAAGTACAAAAGTCTCGAGCTCAGGACAAACTGACAAAGTGGATGTCAGACCAAAAATCTTGTTTTTTTTTTTCTTTCTTAGATCTACTACTATTATTACTACTAGTTTAAATACTTGTACACTAGGTAAATGATACTCGGATCTGAAATTCTTTCAAAGTATCAAAGTTGTGATTTACCCTTTGAAATACTCGTACTACAGAGTAGTAGGATTTGAGTTAAATTTTAAATTCATGTAATCAATCCTTGAAAAGTTGAAGCTTTTAAGTTTTTAAGTAAACTCTCAGCTACTTAAAACAAGAACAAAAGACAGAGTATCTTGTAGTACTTCTATATATCAGTAAAAGCACTTAATTTCTAAAAATATCATTTATCCTGCAAACAAATCAAAATCATTTTGAGCTACTTTTACTGATAGATACTTTACCTAAATCAAATTGAATTTTCATCAAAATTTTTAGAAATTTTTTAAAATTTTGCAATTAGGAAGTACCATCCTACTTATAGTTAGATTAGAGATTTGGAGGAAATTTCAGAGCAAATTTTGAGAATAAGGTACCAAATTCGTAAACAAATATCAGTACAAATATATGACTATGATTAACGTATTTAGCAAAATGCCACAAATTTTACTTTATTTTGATTCCAAAAAGGTAAGAAATTATTGAAAATTGCCTAATATTGAATTATAGATTCAGGGAATTTTGATTTTGATGATATTTAAAGACATAGTAGGTACTTTTTGACATAAAATTTTGATATCTTACCATTATTTAGAAGATTCTACTCGTAATTAGCTTAAAGAATTGTTTTAAACCTATGTAAAATACCCTTCCTAAGGCTTAAAAATCAAAATCAGTAGACCAAATCTGTCTTATTTTTACATTTACAGAATATATACCTGGATCTTGAATCTTGGGTCTAGTAAAAGTTGTGAGAATGAAATAAAAATACTCGTACTCGTACTCGTACTTATCTCGACTTGAAAACTTGAGAGTTGTAAAAATTGAAAAAAAAATCCTCAGGTAAGCTTAAGTAAGTGTATCCAACTACCCTAAACCTAAACTAACCCTAGAGCAAGTTTTCATTTACTACAGTACTACCAACTATACAATAGTATCTGTATTCTGTATACGATAGTAAATTCACTGTAGATATCCAAGGCTTATACAACCGGCTTGAAAAAGTTGGTTTTGGTTTTTGGTTTTTGTATTTTGCTTCAGTTTTGCTTCAGACGTGAAAGGGATCGGACGATTTTTTCAATCTCGAATTCTCTCAAAAAAGTGAACCTAAAAAGTACTTGAAAAGTACATGTGTGTTTTTACCAACAAAAATAAATTTTTGAAATCATTAAAAATCTTCAAAATAAGTTTCAAAATTATAAACTTCATATATAAAGCACTTGTCCAACATATCATCTGTCTTTTTGGAGGAAATAAGCTTCAGTGTAGAGCAAAAAAAGTAAGATCAAGTGCATCATTTCGGTTAGTTTTTAGAGGGTTATTTGTAACTTGAATATTTTGAAATATTACATGTGTTTTACCCCGGATTCGGAAGAAAATTGACTAGTTTGGATACGCTCAACTTATATTACAAAATACCCAATGTGTTGATCACTTGTTCAAATTTTGTAAGGATTCTCTGAGGTCTTGAAAACTTCAAGTTTGTCAAAATTTTAATGACAAAAACATAAGGGCAAAAGTGTATCTACTAATCCAAGAATATAGACATTTAGAGGAAGTATATATTAAATTTCAGAGAGAGATTTTTGCTCCAATTTTGAGAATCCAGACTTGGTCTTTTAATGATCAATCTTGTATACATTTTTATGGACTAGAGATAAAATTTATGTTTTTCTAATGTAGTGCATTTTCCTATACTAAAGTATAGAAGCAGATAAATGCAATTATTTACTTTTGCAAATCTAACTGTACCCACATCAGTATCAGTACTATAAGATATTTTATTGGACTTGTTTTGTGAACTCGTAAATTTTCGAATTTTTTGGTGACAGTGACCAAGTAAAATAAACATAAATTGATTAACTATCGAGTTTGAAAATATAGTTCAAAATGTCTCGAAATCGAGTTTTCTCAGTTTGCTGCTCATTAATTCTACTATTTTTCTTACATTTGGATGTGGCTAATACTTCATTTATTACAAAAGTTGAAAATGGATTTGAAAAAATTGTCATTTCTATCGATGATCGACTTGCTCTCCCATCAAATTATCATCTAAATCAGAATTTTAAATCAAATTCTACAGGGAATTCTGCATCATACAAAGGATCACAAAATCATGAATGCAAAATTATACTGGAACAATTGAAGGTAAGGATTTTGATGCTAAAAAAGTGCCATTTTCAAGATACTTTTTGAAATTTCAAGCTCAATTTTTCAATAAAAATGCTCTTTTAAAGCAATTTTGAGGCTTTTTTGACTAAAATTTTGAAAAAATTTCGAAATTATTCTTTATAAGTAAGTTTCTACCAAATTTCAAGAAAAAATTGACAGTTTTTGACGAAAATTTTCAAAAAATTTCAAAAATTTCTTTAAAATTCAGCATAAACTATTCTTTAAAGAAAAATTTCGACTATAATTTTTGAAATTTTTCTAAAATTTTCTCTAAGAAATGCCTCTAAAATGAGTTTGAAATATCAAAAACTTTGCAAAATTTTGCAAATGATATATTTTCTCGTGCTATATGACTTGAGCTTATTTGCTTAATATCAGTATTTATGCTTGGTTTACTCAAAAGAAAAGTTCAGTTATATTTGCATTTCTTAGAGCTGTAAAAAAAATCACTTTTGTAGTTCATTATCAGACTTGAGAGTAGTCTTAAAATGTGTCAAATGGTCTTTTAAATGCATTTTATTTCATTTTATTGATGATATCGATAAAATATACCTATTCAATACCATATTAAAGGAATCAGATAGTCAAAAAATACACTTAAAAAAATCCTTTTGTAAACTTTTGAATGTTATCAATAAGAGACATTTCCGTTCCAATTCATATACTCGTATATTAGATATTGCCATTTGATTAAGGGATAATTAATCAGCCTAAATTTGATAAGAAATCGACATTTAATTGAATATTTGTGAAGATTATTAATCTACTTTTAATTTACCTTAAAGTTCAAAACTTCCCTATTTCCTCAAGTACAGAGTATCTGTATTTCAGACCAAAAATTTGAGATACTTTTGTACTAGTACAGAATGAAATAACATTTTTTAACTAAACAAATTACTACTAAATACAGGCTCATTATTCAACTTCATACTCTGATGATTTTTTATACAATACCGAGTGTAAATATAGAATTCAAATTGTTCATTTAAATGTAATTTAGAACGTTATTATTGCTATCTTGATACAGTTCTCATTGAAAATAACGTCAGATTATAGAAAATTTCAATTTTTGGAAATTTTTAGGATAATTTGCCTTTATCAAAGTACACATATTTGACCAGAATTTTGGATACATTTCAGTTTTTAAAAAATTTCAAGTTCCCAAAAAAATCATGAAGATAATCTGTAACAAATTTAGATTTTTCCAATTTTTAAAAAAATTGGCTTTTAATTATCAAAATTTGACTTTTTTTTTGAACATTTTGAGAGTTTTCAAGTACCCTAGCCTATCTAACATAATAGCATAATTCATAAAGAGATGGCCAAGACTTGAATAGGGTACTTTGAATATCAATTCAAAAAAAAGAAAAGAAAATATTGGGAAGCTTACTATCTGTGAAAAAATTTGAAGCGATTTTAGTCAGGTTTTTGAAAAATTTGGTTTTTAATTATCAAAATTTGTCTTATTTTGAACTTTTCAGAAAAAGTTTTCAAACTGATTGAGAAGAAATTGACACAGTTCTCACTAGATTATAGAAAATTTTGAAATTACTCAAGAATCAAAAATAACACAAAATGTGATCAGAATTTTGAATACATTTCAGATACTTATCAATTTAAAATGATTTTTCAAGAACTCGAATCAAACAGAATTATCTGTAACAAATTTTGACTTTTTTTCATCTTTTTAAAAAGAGTTTTCAAGTACCCTACCCTATATAATTACAAAATTCATAAAAATTTGGTCAGTATTATGAATACTTTGAGGATCTTTATCAATTTGAAGTGTTTTCAAGACAGATAAGACAACCATAGGTATATCTGAAAAATTTTGAAACCAAATTAGTCAAATTTTTAAAAAATTTGGTTTTTAATTAGCAAAATTTGACTCATTTTGAACTTTCCAGAGGATATCGAGAAATCTGTAGAGAAATAAATGAAAATTATTGAGCAAAATTTTATAATTTGAAGTTTAACGAGTGCAAATTTAGATATGCAATTTAAAAGGTGTCAAAAATACCCTCAATTTACATAAAATAATTGATGATCTTGACTCTAAAAAAGTGCCATAAGATGAGCTATAAAGTGTTAAATAAATGAAATAATCGGTCATACTCACATGCTAATGAATAGTTTTTGTCCTTATCAAGATTTGTAATGACTATCACACATTCATAAAATGGCATAAAATGCATAAATTTTTTTAAAATCTCATAAAAAACTCTTTTTTTTGATGACTTTTCGCACTCACCAGGCTCCTACCCTAATGGGTAAACTTTTATTATTTTTTCTTGTACTTAAAACACAGCATTCCCCTCACAAGGGGCTCATTTCAAATTCTTTTCAACACCTCTGTGTTAAATCTCATTTGATTTTGAAGATTTTTGTATGATTTGAAAATATCAACTCAACATAGTGTAGATAGGTACAAGAGATTGATTCACAGATCAACTGTGAGTCTAATAATGTCAAATCAAGTTGTGTTCATAAAAGTGGAATTTTAATTATAAATCTTCATTTACCTGACCAATTAAATAGTATACTTAATAGGTCCAGTTTGAGACTGAAGTTTCAGCACTTTTGATTTCAAATTTTGTGGAATAAAATTGGCATGGGGTTGTAATTCAAGATTTTTCAACTTTGAGAGCTCTTATATAAGAATATTTCTCTATAAAGTACCTCAAAAAGTGAGAAAATTGTCAATTTTAGGGGTAAATTATGGATAGTTTGGACAAGATTTTAAAATTTGTATTAAATGGGGAAACTCCACGATCTTTCAAGAACTTTTTGAGACAAATTTTGACCAATTTTCAAAATTTGGAATTCAAATTCAATTCGAAAAATCAAAAAATTATTTTAGAACTTTATAGAGAGATTTGGCCTTACTATTCAAGTATCTCTTTTTTTGCCCTTATGATCTCCTGGTGATCTTGATTTTCTACTTAAAAGCTTAAAATTGCCATAATATACATAAATAGTTTAAAGTATTAGTATTAAAGTATTAGATAACAATTTCAAGAGTCAATTCCTTATTTGCACAATGATACACATTAAAAATAATGAAAAAAAAAACAGACTCGAGAGAACAAACAATTCTCTAATTTAAATTAATACTAATATGTATAGAGTAATCAAAAACAAAGTCAGAGATTTGAAAAGATGATAAAAACTGGCTAAAGTAGAGATTTTTAAAGAGATAAGAAATGCTGTTTTTTGAGATCATTTTAGTATTTGACTAGCCAAGACCAATTGTATCTATAAGTACTTGAATCTTAGTATCTTAGACAAAAGGACTCTGGGTAAATTAATGTGAGACTGACCTTCTTTTTAGCATACAAATTGCTTGTAAATCAAGACAAGAGAGCCCAAGAACCCAAGCCTGTCTTATACCCATATTATTTAATGATTTTTACATTCAATTCCAACTTTATTTTATCAAAATTACTTTTAAAATATAAAAATGAAGGACACTTATGGCCTTTGAAAAAGTGTCAAAAAACATAAAGTTTGAATCTATACTTGGTAAAATTGATGGAAAAATTGGAAAAAATCTTTAAAAGTTTCTTCATCCAATAAAACCGGCTCTTATGACAAATATCATTATTAGCTAAAAATATGATCAAAATACAGTCAATTAAGTAATCAAAATCACTCGCTATTTTCACAACTTTTTTTAAATTTTACAAAAATTTCAGTCTTAATTTTAGGCAAAGGAGCCAAACAAAACCCAAACCAAAAAAAAATTGATTCTGTTTTAATAGGAGTTTGTAAAGCTTCATAAAATTTTGAAAATCCTCAAAATTTTGTCAAAATTTTGTAATTTTGACAATTTGAAATGGGTCATATTGGCAATGTATCTCTGCTACTAGTACTAGTGAAGATTATATAATTCTAAACATGTCACTTGATCTCCAACCTGTGATGAGATAGATTAAATAACATTAAATAACCAGATACATACTCGTATATCAAATTAGAAATAAATATCCAGAAAATACTAACAATAATAGGATACAATACTAGTAGTATCTATACTAGTACTACTACTGAACTTGACAAAAATCTTGAATTTCGAATTGAGATAATAAATGTGTTTTTATACTAGAGTAAAATCAACATAAATTATCTGTCGGGCTCTCTTTTACAATTTACAGTATCACCCTACCTTATGCCTTATAAGTACTATCATTGTTCAATTTAGTTCTCATTTTTTTTCTTATAATTCCAAGTCTTTGTCTTCTACGAAGCTAACAGGCTTAAGGCAAAATACCTTTACTTTTTACATATTTTTGATGCATTTTTTTCTGCAAAAATTTGCGGTTTTTGCTGTACTTTTGTATTAGGAGTAAGGAGATAGTCAAAATCTTGAGAGATAATACAATAATTCGGAAGCATGACCGATTTACTTTTTTAATATGCTTTTAATATGCGGAAGAATTCTCTATTTACACAAAGTAAATAGAGAATTTCTTAATACAAGTATCCTATACATATATGACAGGGTTTAGTCGTACTTTGTGGTGGTCAAAGTCATAAAAACTTTGAAAAAAACTACCGACTTTACATAATACAAGTTGCAAGTATACAAGTGCTTATACGAGTATGATGGTTTTTTAAAACTTTTAAATGACTATGGTAATGCTCATAAGAGAGTAATTAAGTAGGGACCGGACATCATAAGCCCCATTAAGGATTTAAGTCCTAAGTATAAAGTTTAAGTAAACAGTTTAATGATTAGATTAGAAAAAAAACTTTTAATTTTGACTTATCCTCAAAGGATTTTTCAGACTTTTGAACTCGAAATGAGATTTTATACTTTACTATTACTACAATACAATAGTAGTAGAAAGATAATCGAAGCTAATGACCATAAGCAAACTTGGATTTTATTTTTTTGCAAAAAATATAATCCTAAATGACCTGTGCAAATGCACATACACATACAGAACATAGATCCTGAGATTTTGAAATATTCGCAAATTTGATCAAATTCATTTTGTCAAGTTAAAAACTTACGCAACTATCGACCTGGAATCTTTTTATCAAAATGAGCATAAATTGAGCATAAATTTTGAAATTTGGCATTTGACAAGCTAAAAAATTTATAAATTCGACAATCTTTTAGGTGTAGGCACCTATGGTTATTTAGCTACTATACACTAGAATAATACATAAGTTTAAATTCATCCCTATTTTGGTTGAATTTACCCCTATATTTTTGGTCTAACTTTACACTCCTGTATGAAAACCCAAAATTTTCAGTTTAGGTTGAATTAGGTTAAGAATTTAAAAATTTTGGGTTAATTTCATAAAGGGGTAAAATTAGATCAAAAATATAGGGGTAAATTCAACCAAAATAGGGATGAGATTAAATCAGGGTCTTATCTTAACTAGAATAACAAAAAGACTTAAATTTTTCAAAAAAAATTGATAAATAAAAAAATTAGAAGAAATTAGAAGATCTGTAACTGACAAATTGACTTAACCAAATTTTTGTTTGAAATTCCAACCTTTGGCTCTGTAGCCTAAAAAAGTCAAAATTTTGTCAAAAATTTAGAAATTATATTTTGAGCTATATGACCGGATATTTGCAAAATTTCTTGAAAAAAAAGCGATTTTTGCCGTAATATATCATTTCTTAATTCCATTTTGAGTTACTTACATCTCCCCCCATGTCTTTATTAAATTATAGAAAAAATCCTACGAATAGAAACGGTATACTTCGTATTATATGGTAAAATGGAAACCACAATAATTTTCAAATTTATTTCCTATCCTACCATTGCATAGTAATCCAAATCCAAAGCTGTATAAATATAGTTAAAAAACATTATATTTAAATATAAATTACAGATTAAGATAGTCCTTTTATCGTATAATACAATACAAGACAATATACTGCCATAAGATAAGTAAGTACAGAATACAGAGATCATTTTTGGCAAATGTCTAGATAATGTTTTTGCGATTAGTTTTGCGGCAGACGATGAAAGCCAAGGTTTAAATATTAAATAATATTTCTCATATCTGATTATCAGCACAAATATTAATACTAAATACTTATACCTATTAGGTATGTATTTGAAAAGAAAAATTTATTTTTGGCCCACCTTTAAATCTTTAAATCTTTTATTAAAGTATCTATGTAGATGCCTACATTATTACATAGGGTAGTGCCATTGACCTTTGTCTATTTGTACAAAGTCATATATGTAGATTTATCATGTCCATTTGGAGAATTATGAAAGATTAATGAAGCTAAATATAAACATGTGTGATGATCATATGAGGCTTTTGAAGCATAATCATTTAGATTTACTTTTATATGTAGGTACTTACTTTTTATAATCCTTGAGAATTTTTTCAAAATTGAGATTTGAGAATTGAGGGAGGAGTCGGATAAAAGTTCTCACCAGAAAGGTGAGAAAAATCTAAATTTTGAGGGCGGTTTTTGTGCTTATTAAGGGCTCAATTTCAAGTGTACATGATCTCATCGTAATACCAAGTCTATTTTAAATTTAAAAGTGTCGAGAAAAGTGAGAAAAGGTCATTTGTAAGGTCAAGTATTCTAAATAATCAAGAAATTGACCATTAGATACTTTTAAAATTGTCCAAAAAGCAAAAACTTACTTTAGGAAAAACTTAAAAATTGGTATTCTGAACCTTTTTATGATTTTAGAATATCCAGGATTTCATGAAATCCTAGAATATGTTTAGTTCATATTTGTAAGTATAAGTTGAAAGATCGAGGATTTTAAACACTTTAATATAAGAAAATTAACTAAAATTTGGTAAAATAATTTTCAAAATTTTCGCAAAAACCCAAATAGGAATTTTTTGATCTAAAATTGCAAAAATTCTTTATCCTTTAGATTTCTGGCCAGTAATTATTGAGCTTTTTAATCAGAGTTAAATTAAGCCTAGTTCGTGTTGATTTTGGTTTAGTTTCTATCCTACCTCTCAAGACTCTAGAGACCCTTGCCCTATGCTTAAATTACTCATCTAAATCTCTTCAAAATCAGAGCAGATTGGAGATTTAATTTTTTTTCTTGACATAAGTAAGATGTTTTTATATTCTTAATAGCTATTTGTCTCTCATATGACCTATTTAAATGAACAATATTTCACATTTTTTACAAAGTTTGCTGATTCGATTCGCCAAGTTCTGTTACACTGACTTTCCTAACCTATCTTTTGAAAAGTCAATTTGAGATTTCAACTTTAATCATAAATTTTCAAAACTTTAAACTACAGATTTACTATAATCTCAATGAAGACAAAGAACGAATCGCCTGACTTGATCATCATCATATCAGCTGTAAGTTGTAAGTTTACTTACAATTTGTGTAAGATTAGAAACCTTATTAAGGACAAGTTTGATTATTTTTTTGCAAAATAAAAAAATTCGATTTTTTTTGAGCAAATTTAGTTGAGTTTAGCACGGCAAAGGTGTGACCTCTTTGACCTGCGTGACTATTGCAAGTCCAAACAAAGTTAATAAGCCATCCAACTCACGGATCATTATTTTATTTTATGAACTTTATAAAAAATGTACAAAAACCCAGAGAAAAAAATTACAAATCTAATCGAATAGCAGTTTTAAAATTTGTATTTAAAAAGGCAAAAGTAAACAGATACTTAGCTCACTAAAATATAACAAATTTTACACTTATTTCCATTCAAGAACATTACCCATTTAGAAAATTTTCGCAAAAATTTTGTCTTGAAGAACTTTGTAAAAACTACTAACTCAAATTGAATTAACAAAAAAATTCAAAAATTTCAAAATTCGGCATCTCTAATCTAATCTAAAAATTTGAACAAAAATTGATAAAAGGATATCTTTGGGTTTTAATGGGCTTTCTGGCCGTTATATGAGGTTTAACATGCAAAGGCCTGAAAGCCGAATACATCCTTTGTAAATATTTGACCTTTTTTACTGGACTGTTCCATAAATTGAGGTAAAATCACATCATAATTTCAAAAATACAGAATATTTGAACGAAAAGATGTATTAGGCTTTCAGGCCTTTGCATGTTAAACCTCATAAAAAGGCCAAAAAGCCCATTATATCCCCAATTTTAAGAATTTAGCTTGAGTTTTAAGCTAAATTTCTCTATTTTGATTGCAATCAAATGCCCTATTCGTTCAAAATGTTCCAAAAAATCATGAAATCTGAACAAAAATTTGCATTTTTTTGCCTTTTCTGCAAAATTAAGCTATTGTATTATAGCTTTTTTCGAGGAATAATTGTAAATTTTAGATATTTTATGAGGTTTATGTGTGTGTTTACTTGTTTTCTTAGGATTAGAGTTAGACATTTTGAAAGATATGGGAGCGGAAAATGGAGAAAAAGATTTTTTATGATTATGATAGTCATATCAAATAAATATAAATTGCTTTAAACTCTCAAGAGTATCTACATTACTGTTTACTAGTACAAATAGCATAATGATAATGTAAAGTATCAGTGTATTAACCATAAGTACTGATAGTATTAGTTTAGTAGGTAATATTTTGACTTGTTTGAAATGTGGGATATCCCATTAGTAGATCAAATTATTATATTTATTTATTATAAAGTAGCGTTTGTAAATATTATTAGCCCATTAGAAGAACCTTAATGATCGGTTGTATTCTACTACTAACAGATACTACTATAAGAGTATCTACACTTGTATTTAGGTATACTTATATACTTATTTTTATGGCACTTTCAAGAAATTATCATCCGGTCTGACCTTATTTACTTTTCTAATCTAATTCATATAATCAGTAATTTGGGCCTTTTTATTTTGAAAACCTTTAAACCTATAAGTCTCATGTATATCCGGTCTTCAAATTAGACTAAAAAGTGGCCTAATCAGAATCATATTCAAGATCAAAGTTATAATCTGCAAATATATTACTAATTTGTAAAATTCCGAATTCTAAAACAACCATCTGATTTGGTCAAATTTCAAATTTAGATCCTTATTTTTTCAAAAATGTTGGTTTTTTTGCCAAAAAATTTGATTTTTGGCAGTTTATTTTAGTATACCCTACAGAAAGTCTATTTTTTTATCAAAATGTCATAATCCTAGTTTAGTTTACTTACAAAACTGGCTTAGTAGAAATAGTAGGTAAGTGTATTACTTGGGTTAGTAATGTGCTTAAGATATGTACTAGTGTTCAAATATGTATCTTAAGTACAATGGGTCAAAGCCAAAGTCAAAAGTTGACGAAATCTTATAAAAGATAAAATAAATTACATCAAAGAATTGGACAATAAGAGTATCAAGTCTATTAGATTAGAAGAACAATGTCAAATTTTTGAGTCCTCAAACAAAATCCTGAGCTTTTCAGTCAGATTCAGATGATGGTGCGATTATAAGCTGAGATATCCTCAAAGGTGTCTTGTTCTTTTCCTACAAAAATCTAAAAATCTTATCTCTACTTGAGAAATTCCAGATTCCACAAATTTTTAGATCCTGGATTAAATACAATGGATCTCCCCATTTGGTCAGGTTTTCAAATTCAAGAATTTGCACAAAAAATACTCTGGTATACTTATACTTATAGTATGATATGATACAAAAAAGTCAGATCAAATCGTAGACAAGAAATGTATTTGAAGGAATGCAGAAGCTCAAAAAACTCAAAAATTTTTCTTCAGTCTACTCTACAGCCAGTATAGAATAATTAACTACTCGATTCGATCATTGAATAATTCAAGTAAATTGTATTGATACTTAATTAACTTTGAAAATAAGGTAAAAAAAGTTGAGTGCAAAATTCCTATTCTACTCATACACAGAACAGATACAATGAAGCTTAACAAAACTCGATCTTTATCATCAAAATCGATCATTTTATTCATCAGACTTAAATGTCAATTACTAAATTGCCACAATTATATGATAAGCTTGTAGAAAAGAGAACATTTGAAAAATTTTGCAAGTTTTTCAGCACATTTCTGAACTAAAGTTTGCAATATTTCGAGCTAAAAACTCGAGAAATTATGGATTTTAGGGCTAATATTTCGAAAATCAATACTACTATAGTATATGGATTAAAAGTAGGGTAAGGAAGCGGTGGTTGAGATAAGTTTTATGCAAATTTCATAAACAATAAGACATTGTTGTGTAAAAAATTGCGAGTATTTGATTTGAGATTACTTTCTACTGTTGTATTTTGTATAGGAATCAGTAGGTATTCTGTAATAATAAAGATAGTCAATTTTACTATTTGTAAATAAAAGTTTGGTCAAAAGGGTCAGAACAATAGGGGCTAGGGGTATGATAAAACACCAAATAGATACACACATACATAATACATAGTACTACTAAATACTGTGTTTGTGTATCTTACAAAGTAAAAAGAAGAAGATGATTTGAACAATGTGTAAAAAGCGATTGAAATTGAATGAATTGATCATTTATTATTCATTTATTTATAGGGATCTATCTTTTGGTTTGGTTGGTAAATAATGCTTGAATTATCTTCATTTCTATATTGGGTATTGATTTCCATTGTCCTATATACATACATTATATTATATATGGCCATTTGTACAGGTATTAGTCACACTGTCAAGTAGTAATACGCCAAACTTTGTAATTTCACAAACTTTTGGCCAAATTATTCAGCATTTAGATACGTACGTAGCATAGGCTTTTTTAAACTAAATTGTCTTTTTTTTACCATTTTTGACAATGTGCTGAAAAAAAGCATTTTGGAATGAATTTTAGCTCAAATTTTAACTTTTTATGGCAATTTATGGACCTTTATCGGTTTTGTACAAAAAAATGCATAAAATCTCAATTTAGGAACTGTACCAATAGTTGGGTCAAAGGTTTAAAAAACGGATTTTGACCTTTTTGCAGATTTTTAGGTCAATATTTTTACAGGATAATTGTATATGAAATCTCAAATTATGAACAATTATGGCTAAAATTGTTTCAAAAATTAGTTAATGGAAAATTTTTCAAGCATCTTAAACCTCAATTTTGATCAAAAATCTGTAGAAAAAGACAAAAAAGGTTAGTTTTTTGAGGTTTTTTGACATTTTGAGATTTGCAAGACTGTTTTAAAGTATGTCGCATCTTCAACTACAATTTAAAATTACAATTTAAAATTACGAGTTGAGATAAGGCTCGAAATTTCCATTCTTTTGTTTTTGGTCAGGGATTTAATCAATCGAGAGTTATTATTGGTCTTCTACATTACCAAATACATACAGATACTTTTGAAAAATTTCAAATCTGAATATCTGTACTTATATGCTTGAGCAAGCTCTTATTTGCAATTTGTAAATTGGCATAAAAAAGATATTTCATCGATAATTTACTACTGTATTGTACTACTACTACTATTTGGTAGTGAAGCGAATTTTAAAATGTAAATTTTACAATTGTCTTAACTTTAACTACATCTTATTATGTATACCTACCTATATGTATGTATATTGATGGGAACTGATGACCAATGGGTATTATATATAACAATGTATAAGAATAATGAATAATAAAGTGTATTTGAAAGAAAGGAAAAAAAATTCAAATTTTTGCTCAGACAAAAGAGAATGTGGTTAAAAAATTTAAAAAGCTTTTCCTGGTCGATTCGAGCTCTCAAGATTTTTAAGATTGGATTTTACACTTACAAGTACTACCGTAGTATTACATAAGTTTGAAAAATAATTTATATAACTACTATACTATTGTTCCTACAACAAGAGTAAAACTTGACCCATCTTACTTAACTTGAGAAACTGCCTGAAACTGGTCATTCAATTCAATACAAAAATGGCAAATTTTCAAATTTTAGAAAAAAATTTTCAACTCTAAATAAAGCCAAATATCTTTAAATACATATAGAATTGCTTTAAAAATTATACAAAAGATGAAAAATTTGTTTGGCTCTTTGTTGGCTCTTAAATTTTTGTATTCAAAATGATCAAAATTTAGTCAAAAATCTCAAAATTTTGAGATTTTGTAAATTTCAAAAGTTAGGAAACTGCAAAATTTTGAAACTAGATATCCTATTATTAAGCTCATTGAAGCTAAAATTTTGAAAATATTTCAAAAATTTGCAAAAATGGCAAAATTTCCTCGGCTATTTTGCCTTTTATACAGTGTCTAGTGACATTTTCTAAGTAAATCAAATCGATTTCGATTGATTTAAACTAAAAGATACTTTTAAAAATGTTCCATTTAGATACTAGTACTTGTATTACTGTACTATGTAATAGTGTGATTTGAAAAATTTCGAATTTTGATTGGTATTTAACAAGTAGGAGTTAAAAGTACTACTATACTATATGTATAAAGGTAATATTTACGAAACCATTGACCTTTAACTCTACAGATCATCTCATTTCAGTCATTTAATTTAACATTTAGCCAATAATTGATTGGATTACTTAAGTAATAGTAGGTGTATGAGTTGAAGATTTAGCTTTTTTTTTACTTTCATTTAAATTAGTTTTGGTTTCAAGTATCTTCAGGTATCTTCAAAATTATGTTAAGTAATTTATTTTGATGAAAAAAAAAGTCTAATTATCTCACATTGACCAACTTGGGGCTTTGGGGTTGAGCCCTTTGCCTTTTGTTCAATTTTTTAAATCTTCAAATCATCTTTTTTGACATGAATTTTTTGCATACAAGCATTTTTAGTGGGGGTAGATTCTGAAATAGTTCGGAAAAATTTCTGAAATTTAAGCAGCCTGTTTTCTCAAGTATCAGTTGATATTTAGACCTGGAATTTTTATATCTACTCGTACCAGTATATCTAGAGATATTTTATAGATAATTTCAAGCTAAATGATCAGCTGACTTAGTAACTATCCCTAGTCTACCCCTGTGTAAAGATCAAGTAGGTGTTCAATTTCAATTGTACAATTTGTTGATGATTTTGAGATCAGTCAAGTCAAATCATATCAATTCAATATGATATGAAGGAGACCCAACTGTCAACAACTAAATTTGCAAAAATGATTTGCATTATTTCAATCGAAAAAAATTTACATTTTACAAATCACAAGGTAAATGGTCCAATGCACACAAAAATATTCAATCTAAATGTTTCGAAAAAGGAAATAATATTTCTATAATCATATCATGACTATGACCAAGGCAAATCATCAACTACAGAGTACTTTGTTTAGTTCACTGAATACTACGATATTTCATCAATCATTTAAATTTATTTGGAAATTGTGCAATACTTAAATGGTACAATCAAAATCCTAGATATTTATAAAAAGGATCTAATTGTACTTTCAATCTTCAAATACACCAAAAGTACTTACATAATTACAATTTCTCATAAATCAGTTGACCATTTGGCATAAAAACTTGTAAAATTGAATTTTTGTCTAAAATTTGGTACATTTTAATCAAAATTCCGAGTATTTTGGTCAAAATTTGGGCATTTATGTCAAAATATCGAGCATATTAGTCAAAATTTCCATCATTTTGGTCAAAATTTTGGCATTTATGTCAAAATATGAGAATTTTAGTCAAAATTTCCAGCATTTTGATCAAAATTTGAGGCATTTTGGTCAAAATTTTGAGCATTTGGGTAAAAATTTATTATATCGTTTTATTCAAAACTTTGATTATTTAGATCAAAATTTCGAGCCTTTTAGACCCTGAAGTTCGACCTAGAGGTCTGAAATTTGTACTATCTGTAGATGTATGCAAATTTAGCATTGCTAAATATATAAATTAGCATAAGACCCCTTTTCTCAAATATTTAAAAGTTTAGCTAAGGTTTAATTTTGTCAAAGAGTTCTATTTATTTATGCATTTTCTAATAATTTACTAGACAAGTCAAAGCCTTAAACTTTTCTTTCAATTCCTTTGAATTGAATTTGAATCAGATTTGATATTGAGACTATTTTTGGTCTATTGTATCTACTATCTGTATACTTTTCAAATCCTCTTAAATTTAAATAGAAAAGTATAATGGGGATTTACCTTGCTAACTTTTCAAAAAAAAAATTTTCAAAAAGGTTTAAATTCAATGTATCTGTATGTGGGTGTGTAAGTCACAGCTGAGATACTTGCATAAAAAAATAATGGAAAATTTTGCATTCAAATTACAAATTCAAGTCAAATATTTCATTCACATACATCATATTGTACTAGAGTGATATTTCTTTATAAAGTACACGCCAAATTTGAATACAAGTCTGTAATTTATCGAAAAAAACTAAAATGACAGTTGAGCTGGTATCTTGATCTTTTCATTTTGAAAATTTGTTTTTTTTTCAAAAAAATCCTAAAATTTTTCTTGAAATTTTGATTTATCGAGGTACTTTATGACGAAATAAAGCTGTACTAAGGTGTATTTAGTCTGTAAAAGGGTATTTGTATGATGCAATTGATTTTTAGAAATTGAAACTTGGCTCTTTTCAAAGATACAAAAGGCCAAATAATCAATCTATCATATCACTTTGTATGTATAGATACAATTGAAACTATAAACTCTATTAGATTTGTAAAATAAAGCTTAAAAAATCGTAGGTGTTATTCAATGACTATCTCTGTATTTATTTAATTTGCATAAATTCTCTAATTAAGATCTATACAAGTATAGAACCTGCCATTTATCGAAGGTTAATTGACCGAAATCATTGATAAATAAGCTTTTATGATCAATTACTAGATATTTCTATACAAAAAGTATGGAAAACCCGCCCATATTCAAGCATTTCAATTCCCAAAAAAATCTTTACAAAATCCTAAAATATAATCTTTCCAGCCCCTACAATTTACCTATACTTAGCAGATATAGAACCTGATAAAAAATGGATTTTGAGATTTCAAAAGCTTTTTCTATGAGGGATTTTTGAATACTTTTGAACATTTCCGAACTTCTTCAAAAACTGTCAATTCGACTGTCAGTTTCTTCTAAATTTGAAAAATTTGCATATACTTTTGTAGGTAAAACTAAAACTGGTTTTTAGAGATTTATACCTATGATATAAGGGGGAGACAATTGAATAATTCTTTCAATCAAAATTATGGCGAATAGTACAATAAGAAATTGATCAAATATCTCATATGTCAGTCAGTATGATTATACAAAGTATCTGTACAAATCAACCTAACCCATTTCTTTGTCGATAAATTATATTAATATTTCTCAATCATCACATCATCTTGAACCATTTACATTACAGTACCTTAGTATTGTATTATAAATTATAAAAAATGATCTAAATCAATCTTCAATCTCACTTTCTAAACCTCTCAAATGACTTAGATACTACTACTATAAGGTACTCACTAGTTAATATCAGTTTTATATGACAAAATGACAAATTAAAAGCATCATCAAATTTCTTGAAAATTAATTTAGATATTAAAAATTAGACTCGAGATTCATTTTGGTTTAATGACTTGTGAGTTATCTATATGCACAATACCTAAGGTACTTTAAGACTTTAGGCCAATTTTCAATCTACAATCTCAAAAAAGTGAGTCTCGAGGCTACAGTTTGTATCATTGCACTTACACATATGCATAGGACTATCTATGGTATGTACTCGTATAAAATAATCATTTTTTTGCTCAGAATGAGATAATACATGCATAATCATACTAATATAGGGTTAATATAGAGTATTACTTGCTTAAAATTTGTACAAAGTAGAGGCAAGTAAAGATATTAAAATTTCCAAAAATTCTAGAAATTCAGTTCTAGAACACAGGAGTCAACTTTTAATTTCAAAATTGACTTTTTTACAAGATTAATATAGTCATGAAAGGCTTTAGTTTTTGAATTATTAATGGTATATTAGGGCCTTAAAGTTGACCTAGAGGTCTGAAATTTTCTCTTTTAAGGCTATTTACGATTTCTAGTATTCCTTAGCTGTCTTAAAATCCTTAAAAAGCTCAAAAAATCCTTAAAATACTGATAAAAGATGCTGAAATTTCAGAAATTTTCAAGTTTTGGGAACTTTTTCTTGCGATTATTCCATACTTTTTCCAAGTATCTGATTGTATAGAACATTAAGAGCTCATATATGAGCTGTTTAAAAATCCTTTTAAGTTTCAAACCAAGACTTAAACATATCCCAAGTATGCATGTATTATGTATGTACAAGTACAATACAAAATAGATAATAATATGCAATCTAGAGTCCATTGGCTTTAGGTGTGTCTCCAGTAAAGTATATCAAGAGTTAATGTCAAATCTCAAAATCTTGAGCTTTTTAATTTCCCCCCTTTAATACATGCCTCTCTATACATTACAAAAGTTAATTAAAACCCCCTTAGGCTTATAAATGTACATATTTACTTAAGATTTGATACTAGTACTAGTATAGATACTATTGTACTATTGGCAAGTATCATAAGTATCATTATCAATACAGTAAGACCGGAAATAGTGAAATCGAAAATATTTCAATTATTCAATTGAATTGAAACCTTTCAATTTTAAGTCTAAACTTTCATTTTTACAATTTTAAATACATTTATAATGGGACACTATTTAGAGCAATATCATTAATTATTAGCCATTTTTTCCTCATTCTTTTGTACCTACATTTACATTTCTTGAGCAAATACATCTCACCTTTTAGTACTATTATGTATATCTAGAAACCTAGTATCAGTAAATGGCATTTTCTATATATATCAATTGTAAATATTACGAGTATTAATGGTAGTATCTACTGATAAATACCTATATTTTACCTAGTACTAGAGACTTTGTCTAGAAAAACTTGGGCGATAAATAAAGTGCCCAGTTTTTGTTCAATTTTTCCAAAAGAAAAAGAAAAATAGCTTGAGGATATGAGATAAGTAGATATGCAGATAGAATGCATTTAATAGATTGTATAATGTACGATTTTGTAAGTAAAAAATTAAAAGCTTTACTTACCCATAGTAGTACTAGTATAGTGATCTAGATACGTATGTATCCCATTATTTGAGTAGAATTAAGGGCTTGTTAGGATTTTACGAAAAGTGTTGAAAAAAAACTGGGAAATGTAAACTGTTTGCCCATTTATTAACCCTTTTAATTTACATATAAGTACATGCATATGTACATAGTATCTACTACCTAAGTACTTATATGAGCATTTGGTCAAAAGTTGAGTATTTTTTTATATAACTAATCAAAGTAGAAATCTAACTTTTGAGTTTTCTTTCTTTCTCTTGTGAATGTGCTCTGAATTTCCAATTGAAATTTTTAACTATCAGTACCAGTACAAGACAAGTAACATTGCCTAAAGGTCAAAAAAATTTCAAGTCTTAAAAAGCCTAAATATTAAAGGCATTTGAAAGTTCAAATTTTGGTTGGAGATTTCTTTGAAATGGTTTTTTTCGTAAATATAATCCAGATAGAGTTCTGATCAACGTAGGGTATAGTTCCAAATTATGAATTGAAAAGATGTGCAAGGGTTTCTTCTGTTATGTAATAGACAGGTATTTTAAAAAAGCTGGAAATTTTGGATTGAGGGTTCTTATGAATCCAAAGCCAAATAGAGTTATAGAGCCAAATAGATCATTGTAAAATTCTAAATTATGAATTAAAAAGATTATTCTTCCACCTTTTTCAAAGTATAATTTCAGTATTTTACGAGTAATTAAAGCACAATTTTTCAGTTTTTGACACATTTTTGAGCAATTTTCGATACTTTTTGAGCGATTTCTTTCTATTTTACCTTTAGTTTTAAAATGTATCTAGAATTTATGAACTGTTTTAGGGGTTTTTAATGGATTTTCCAAAATATTATTGAAATTAGGGTATGTTTGCTTGTATTTTTGAGCCTAATAGTTTTGTAACCCATCTCTGGCCAAGTTCATTATATCATATATAGATAGGTAGATTGAATGTAAAACAATTTAAAGTAATAAAGGACTCGAGACCAACTTCAAAAATTTCAAATTTCAAACTCGAAAGTCATAAAAAAGATGGTAAATCATACCTCAAAAAGACATTTGCTTTTATTTTCTAATGCCTAATACACACAGTACAAGATTTTTTATAAATACAACTATATACTGCGATAAACGGGGTGAAAAATCTCTCATCATAACTTATCCAAATAAGTACCAAAAGACTTATAGTATCAGTAGATAGAGTTTTTGAGTAGGTTCAAAGTAAATGAGAATTTTAAGTTTTACTATGTCTCAGTAATTAATTAGACAGTTGAGTTTTTACTAGTAGGTACCTACATACATACAGGTACTATCAGTAGTATCTACTAGTACTGAGTTTGAGGAAAAAGTGATTCTCACAATTAAATGGTAAATAAAAGTAAATAAATACTTATGTAGGTACTTGTGTGTGCATTTCAAGCTCAACTGATTCTCAGTTTTTAAAAAATTGTATTTTTGATCATTAGATTAAGCCTGGGTGATTTTCATCGTTTTTGAGTTTGAGTTTGAAAACATATTTTGTAATAAAAGGGGCCTGGGAAAGTTGGTTTAAATGTTTTAGAGAAACATTAAAAAAATCGTCTTGAAAATCGTTATCTTAATCCCTTTAGGACTTTTAGAAGTCTATTAAAAACGATCATAATTTTAATTATCTCAAGGGATTAAAGTATCAATTTCAACGGTCATTCACATTAACTAGGTGGTAAAATGTCCCAAAAATTTGGATTTTCAGTTTGAAAAATCACTCAAAATTTCAGAATTTTGTCTAAAGAATATGTTGGGGTTATAATGGGCTTTCTGGCCTTTATATGAGGTTTAACATGGAAAGGCCTGAAAGCCGAATACATCCTTTTCCTATTATAAAACTAGGCAAATCTATACTTATTAAGTTTTCAGGTCTTTGCAAGTTAAACCTCAAAGGCCAGAAATCTCAATTATAACCTCAAGATATCTTTTGAAAGAAATATCTGATCAAAATTTTGATATTTCTGACACATTTTTGATCAAATTTTTTTTTTAATTTTGCCAAATAACAATTTCTAAGTAAATTTTGGCCAAAATTTACCTTCTATATATAGATATAAAGGGTATTCGTCCAGCCTCCTTTGTATAAAAATTATATTTTTGATCAAATTTCTGTCAATTTGTTCAAAATTTGGTTCAAAAAAAGACAAGTTTGCTCAACTGCCTGCTGCTAAATACATATATTTAGCTGATAAAATAAAACTTCAAATTTCACACTTTTCGGCCCTTATCCAAATTCTCTATTTACCTGACTTGGGCCAGGGTGTCATAAATCTCAAATAAATAAACTAAATATAACTGATTATCTCAAATACTTACACGCCTTCAGAAGGCCAGAATGCCAGAATGGTAAAGGATACAAAAGCTTGGGAGTTGCATTTGGGGTTTGACTTTTTCAAAGCTTGTTAACTCGTATTGTTTGCTTTTAAAGAAGAGAGAATAGGGTAGGTAGGGAAATTAAAGCCTTTTTGACCACGTTTTTTTCTACTTCATTTTTATATTATTGTAACTTTTGTAGGGTAACTTCTGTAAGGTTTTTTGATTTTTGACTTGTAGAACATCTGCTTACAAATCCTAGTACAAATTCAATAAATAACCCAATACACTGATGTAAGAATAGCCTAGTTAATCCGAGGATTTCTCTTGACTCTCGACTAGAGCTCGAGATAAGGAAATCTTAAATTTTAACTTGGACTTTATGCATACGAGCCGCCGAAAATATCATAAATATATTTTAACTAATTTTCGAAAATATCAGACATCTCGTCGGATATAAAAATTGTCAAAAAAAGCTCAATTTTTATGCTTTTTTGACCAAAAAATATCAAAATTTCAAGAATTATTGGGCTTTCTGCTTTCTCGAGTCTCGAGTTCTAAAAATATTAAAATATAGAGAAGTTTCATAACCAGCAAATCTATCTTTTTTTAAATTTTTTTGACTATTTTAAGCTCTATTTTACCCACTTGGTACTTTATTACCTAAAAATAAATTTTGAAATGTTTGATTTTGACCAAAGATTTTGAGATTTTGGTGTAAGTTTGTAAATTATAAATATACTTATGAAGTAATAGTCGGGTACACATGTTTCAAGCAAATTTTTATGTAAAAAAATAACATATAAGGACAGCAGCATGACAGAGTCAATTTACAACTACAAGGAAAGAATCTGACGACAAGTATCAGTAAGTTGCCCATTAGAATTATATGACCAAAATGTGAACAAGATACATTACACAGTCAGTACTAGTACATATCTGTAGTAAGTACATAAAGATCGCAGTATATATTTCGCCAGTTCATAAAATAAAAATTTAAGATTATAATATCTTATTTCCTAAAGGTCTAGGACACAAAACTTGAGTTCTAGTAGTACCTAGTATATGGAATGGGCTTCAGGATAGGATAACAAGTTTAGGAAATTTCAAATTTTGAGCAAGAAAAGTTTGCCTATCTAATGTCCTACATGTTTAGGTATAAGACATAGACCCACCATGGACAGGATAAATTATGGTCTCAGATTTTGCTTAAAAATTTTCGTAAACATAATCAGACGAGTATCTTGAATCTTAAGATTAGTTCAATTAGTAGTACAATATATACAAAATTTTGTAAAAAAATTTCAAGTCCAGTTTTGCTAACATAGGACATAGGATATACTATACTAGGGATAAGAGTACCGTTCTACCTGTCTGTCTGTCTCACCTTTTTTTATACTCTTTTATTTACTTGAGGTTTTTTTCTCAAATTCAAATGAACAGATGGGTGTATTCATAATCATATCCATGGGATTATGTATGAAATATGTTTGCAAATCTTTTCAAATTTTTTCAAGCTTCAAGCTATCCTATACATATGTAGGTAGGGTACTAAATATAGAATTATCTTTGAGAATCTTTGATTAGTAGTACAATTCTTCTTCAGTTTCTCTTAATGAGTTGGATATCTTTGAAAACTAGCAGTAGATATATCTATATGTACTCGTCCATATGTAAAAAATCATCTCAAAATCAAAAATGTCAAAAATTATAAAAAAATCAAAATTTTGACATTAGAAATTGACTATTCTGTATATAAAGTCTAATTACTAATTACCTACAGATCTTTCAAAATTCCAGATTTTGATTTTGACAAAAAAGTAAATTTTTACATTTTTGAAAATAGGAAATTAATATGCTAACTAAAGATTAGTCAAAAATTTTCGTCAAAAAATTTTGAACGAGATCTAAATCAACATTTTGAATGCATTTTCTACATTTTTGGAGTTGAAGAAAGTGCTCAATTGACTAGTCAAATTTTTGATTTTGTTTCAATTTGACAAAAAAAGTTAATTATTATATATATTTTAAGACTCGGACGGATGTCCTAATTTCAACTAAAGTTCTGAAAAAGACGGAAATTCTGACCAAAATTTTGCAAATTGTGATCTAAATCATACATTTAGATTGAATTTTTGATATCTTTGACATTTTTTGAGTCAAACGTGCTCATTTGATTAGTCAAATTTTTGGATTTCTTTTTTCAAAAGAGTAAATTTTTATCAATTTTGGGAACAATATTTCTATTAAGGCATCTGTAAGTAAGTATTGAAGAAAATCGAAAATTTGACCAAAATTTTGCAAATCGTGACCTAAATCCTCCATATTTGATTGTATTTTTGACATTTTTGTTGTTACAAAAAGTGCTTAATTGACTATACAAACTGGTATAATACTGATAATATCATTATATAAAGTTATCAGGATGGAAAGAGATTTCAAAAAGTGTCTAATTTGTTTGTTTTAAAATCTCTCCTTTGCTTTATCATACTGTTCAAAATATGCACAAAAATTGCCATAAAAAACTGGTAAAATTTCTTCCAATTATACAAATGTAGGTACATATGTTTACCACACACAAACTTGAGCAAAATACGAGTAATACAATTAGTGCATTTGATTGCAGTCGAAAGTTTTCTCGAAAAATTTTTAAATTGGCACAAATGCCCTTATTCATCGAAATCATAAAAAATGAATCCAAATTTCTAAGGTATATTTAGTAGGGTAGTATGTTCAGAATTTCATAAGAATTTCATTTTAATTGAATAACATTTTTTAATGGTTTTTATATGCCAATCTCCACCCCTTATTAGATCAGTTTTTTAAGATACTTATACATCGATTGTATAAGTATCTGCATATTAAGAGTATTGAGAACTTTATTATACAATTTATGTCAATTTATCGATGAGTTACTATCAGTTCTAGTTATAAAAAAAAGTAGATTTCTATCTCATTATCTGATCGATTGATAGATTAATGGATTTTAATGTGCAATACTTGTAGGCATTTATTTTAGAAAATTGCAATAGTAGGGCAATAATGCTACCTACCTACATTATCATTATAAAAAGTATCATTAAAAAAAATAATTATCAAACAGTTAAGTATGTATTTATTTATTTGAAATGATGGGAAAAAGCTCGTTTGAGACCTTACAGTGATAGTCATATTCTGTAGTATAAAAAGCATAATTATTATTATTGTAAGTCAAGTCAAGTCTCTCAAGTATCTATCTATCTAGATATATGTATAAAAAGTCAAAAAGCTTGTCAAGTTGACATGTTGATTACTCTATATGTTGAAGTTTCCTGGAAGTTAAAATATCAAATAAAAAATGGTACCAAGTAGGCACCCTACTCAGGTTTTAGTCGGCTTTCAATCAAGTAATCACATAAAATAATGAAATACTGTACTTTTTTTGCATTCAAAATCAAAAATTTGAAGCTTAATATGAGCTTCATATGGAGCTTTTGAACTTAGCAGATTTCTAATATTAAGTTCAAAATGCCAAATTTTGCTAAAGTTCTGATAAAAGTCTCTGATTTTAAGGCATTTTAAGATTATTTTTAAGGTCTATTAAGGTCTTTTAAGGTCTAATTTGGTCAAATTTTGCAACAAAAGATTGCAGTTTTGAAAATAATCTATTAGGTTTTCAGGCCTTTATCCTGTTAAGTCTCATATAAAGGCCAGAAAGACCATTACAACCCGAAGATATCCTTTTTTGACAAATTTTTAGTTGATATTTTTACATCTACCTTATTTGAATACTGTAGGGTATGGTTTTTAATTTCTGAGGTTTTTGATTTGAGATTTGCATTCAAATTCTGAGGTTTGAGAACCCAGATTTTTAAAATTGGCTTGTATATAAGTATCTGCACTTTAAGTACGTAGTATTGTGATACCTGTGTGTGATCTGGTAAAGTCAATTTATTTACAATTACCTACCATACTATAGGTAGTAATAATAAGAGTATAAGTAGGTATAAACGAGCTATTGATATTATTATTATTATTAAGTTAAACGAGCTTTACTCATCCAAAAAGTCCCGTTTCTACAAAGACAAATGGAGTTCATTAATAAGTATCTCTGCACCCATTACTCTAATCTTGAATTATATTTTTTCAAAAGTAGAATAATGAGGGCAATTCCTTATACCTACTACATAATACTGTGTAAAAAACAGGAAATTTTTATACATACAAGTACTAGTAGTATTGCAAAAAAGTACAACTTGACACATGGCCATTTATCCTGTACTTCAAACTTCAAACAGAAATACAGAACATATACGAGTAGAGTTGGAAAAAAAGCCGACAAAATAGAACCTTATTAACCTGAGAGTAAAAATCGAATCAAATGATCATAAATAATTTTTATTGACCATTCTGAACTTGATTTTGAATCAAGAGTTTTTTTCGACCAGAATTCAGATCGTTTGTTGAAAGCTTAAATAGCACTTTTCACAGTAATAATACCCTATCTATGACCAAGTACTTATATATTTACTCTACTAACTGACTGACTGACTTGTGTCTGTACTTAAAAGAGTTCTGTTCTTTGTAAAAATGTAATTTGCTTGTAATAATACCCATTTAAATCTCAAAAGAAAATAGTTCATCTACATATCTAGTATCTTAACAGGGTTGGAATTTCGAAAAACCTCCAAAAAGGATATCATCGGGTTATAATGGGCTCTCTGGCCTTTATATGAGGTTTAACATGCAAAGACCTCAAAGCCGAAGAGATCCTTTTAGTATGAGATTTGATCAAATTTGAAAAACAAGTTGAGGGTATCTTATAGTAAATTATTTTTAGTTTTTCGATTTTTTTAAATAGGTATTTGGATCTATATTTTAGACCAAATTTTTCAAATTTTGGTCAATTTTGATTGTTTTTTTACTCATTTTGGATCAAAATTTAGACCAAAAAGCCTTTCTAAAATTACCTAAGTTTTGCTAAAATCTTGAGTTTTACAGCCCTGGCTAGGTTGCAGTATATTGGCTGTGCGTGATGATTTAAAATTGATGTAAATGATCCAAATTTCAATTCAAGTCAAATAGATGTGTATTTAGTATAGGTACTAGGTACATTACTTGAAATTTAAATTGGACAAAAAAAGTAGATTATTTTGTGAAGTAAGACAGCCTGTTTAGTACTCTACCTATCTATCTGTATTTGTTTTTCTTAACTTTTTCTCGGTAGTTAAATAAATATGGAACAATATGCTTCAGTACTACTATACCAGATTAATGGCAAAGAAATGTAAAGTCATGAAATTGAAAGAATAGTTAGAAGATTTAAAATTTAGAAAAATAGAAAATGCTCAAACTACCAGTACTAGTAGAGAGTACAGTATGTTTATTCAGGCTAGGATTTAAAATTTAGAATTACAAATTTTGTCCAATTGTAGATTTGTAAAAGCCGATAAGATTAGAGGCTTTCATATGCCAGGCCTTAAGGCTCATTTGTAAGATTTCAGGCTCCTATTTTCTACATTTTGTAATTTTGTATTTTATACCTGGAATTACTATTTACACTACCTTATGAACCTTATCATTATTGACTTTTTGACTATTTGTATTTACCTTTAAATATCCTAGGCAGACTTTTTTCCTAAATTACCATTCTCACTATAGTGAACCTTTAGAAAAAGGGATTTTTCAAATATAGTAGGTGTTTCGAGTCTTTAGAAAAGGGGACTTGAGGTCCCTTAAGGTCAACAGTTTGCCCGTGATAGTGATAAGCCCCTTTTTTCCTTCAAAAAACTTGAAAAAGTTTCGAAAAATAAACACACGATTAGGACTTGAATCATCATTGGTGATTATTACCTTTCAAATTTTCAAATTTTGAGGGGATTTTGAGATTTTTGAGGAGATTTCCAAAGGAAAGCTCAGATGACAGGAAATGAATAGATTTTTCTGAAGAGTTCAAATCGGCTGGAAAAATAAACCCAAAATTACCTTAAAATTTGAAGAAATCTCAAAAATTTGTAGAACACTTACCTACCTATATATCTGTATATGTAGGTATTTGTAATTTGTACTTTTTGGGCTAGGTTATTTGTTGGATATTTTTATTTATTTTAGCTCACATGTCAAGTCAATATGAGTATTTATTGCTTACCTACTTATTATAATCACATTATTACCTATATACCCATACATGTACATACCATACCTAGTGTACTAGACCTTACTCTAGTGTCTAGAGTAAGGTCAAGATGAACATTTCTCATTTTTTTCAAGTATTTTCAAGTATTTTATTTATCAAAAAAGCTCAATTTTAGGCCAATTTACATACTACAGTATAGGACAGGACAACTGGGCTGGGCTAATCTTAAGTGTGAAAAATATTCAGAAATTTCAAGCACTTCAACACACCTGGGCTATACTTGAATACTTGAACAAATTCACAATATTCTTTTGCCTAGCACACTTTTCCTAATTTTTAAGAAAAAAATGAGATTTTTAAGACTTTTAATAAGGAAATCCTTAAGAAATTCGAAAGATTTTTTCAACTTTTTTTTTTGAAAAAAAGGAACGGAAATGGAGATTCTATTTCAAAATTTTGAGAATATAGTATTTAGGCTTCGAAATCCTGGATTTGAATTGATCTATTTTTATTATGTTTAGAATTGTGTAGATACTCTGTACTTATATTCTGTAATAGGACTTTTTCTTATTAGTTTACATGATTGTAAATAGGTTTTTAAGGGTAGGATATAGGGGGTTGGTCTTTTTTCTTACAATTCTACATTTCTACGATCAGATTTCGACAAAATCTCCGGTATTAACTAATCAAGTATAAAGAGCCGGATGTCTATTAAGCAATATTAAGCCTATTTAAACTATGTAATGTACATACAGTATAGTATGTACCTATAGGTATAAAATGGATTTTGCAATTCAATACCCTTTTCCTTTAAATTTATTCAGATTTATCTATCACATCTTAAGAAATAGGCCACAAAAATCTTGAAAAAATGCAGCAGCTCGAGCTAGAAACCCTTGGATTTTGATCTAAATCTAAATTTAAATCTTTAAAATTGAAAAGATTTGAGACTTGAACTTGAAGTACCTACTCCATGTAGCAGAAAAAGACTAATTTTTTGTCATTTTTTTGTACCCTTTTCCCTTTTGTTCAACCTCAAAACTTTAAAACTGTACTTTAAAATGTACCTAAAACTATTAGAGAGTAAGTAGTAAGTAGTTTGAATTTTTTTTGGAAATTTTGAAATGAACCAGATGGGTGGTTGTGGCTGAGACTAAATAAGTTTCATATTAGATAAGGGTAGTTACCCAGTGAAATTCAAAGATTTGAAGATTTGAGAGATTTCTCAAAAAAGAAAAAAGGGTTTAGATAATATGCTGGAAAGAAGGACACGAAATTTACAATTTACAATTTCAAAGTTGAGAAACTGGAGAGATATCATTTTGTAGTTTATTTTCGTGAGAATAGAATCTAGACAATGGGATAGACCCATGGATAATCGAGCCTTTATTGTTCTCTATATACCTACATATGTAAGGGATTCTTATGGGTCCTTTAAGGCTCATTTTTGTTCGAAATTTGGGAGCTTATGAGATGTGGAGTCAAGCAGGCAAGTAATATCACCTAAAGATAAAAAAAATCTTAAATAACAGTTTCTTTATGACTTAAATTTAATTTCATCCCTATTTTGGTTGAATTTACCCCTATATTTTTGGTCTAACTTGACCCCTGTATGAAATTTACACAATATTTTTGTTGTTTAGGTTAGTTTAGGTTAGGATTTAGGTTAGGTTAGACCAAAAAATTAGGGGTAAATTCAACCAAAATAAGGATTTTCTTTAAAATTTCAAACCTTTTTAGCCAAATTAATGAGCTAAAATTGAGATTCTCAAGTATCAGTTTATAGTTAATTAAGTTGTAAAAGTAACTAAAACTTGTGGAAAATGTAAGAAAGTCAAAATAAGAAAAATAATTGCAATATTTTAAACGTATTTGACCTTTGTATGGGCAAAATTGCCTCTTTTTAACTGATGTAAAGTTAAGGTTGTTCGAAACATTTTGCTTTTATTGAAAATAGGATTTCTTTACTTGTCTTGTGAGATTATTCATGAAAAATCTCTTGACATTTGGGCACTTTAGAAAATTTTGAAATAGAACCACAAGAAATAATATTATTTCTTTTTAATTCAAGTCCCCCTAACTTTCAGTCACAGCATGTCACTCAAGGGTCTACCTATCTATATTCATTATAACTTTTTTTTATTCAAAATATCTACTACTAGTTTTTGTAGTCTAAAGAATAATAAATTGGTTCACTTTTTTCTTCAAAATAATCGTGTTCAACTCATTTACCAGATCTCGATTTGAGACTCCAAAGTTTTTAGAGTTCTTGAAAAATCCCAATCTCAAATTCGAAACACTCCAGTTCATTTCCCATACTTTAGAACTAGGCATAAGCTTGAAAAATGTCTCCAAAAATTCTCAAATATTCTCAAAAAATTTCAAAAAAAAGTACAATAGTCACGCGACTTTTCAAGATCATCTTTAAACAAATATTAGAATATTGTAGTATCAAAATGTAGGAAAAACAGAAGGTAAAGGTCCTTTGATTCTAGAAGAAAAAAAAATTGAAAAGTTTCTGCTGCTCAGCACCTGTTCTCAAATTAGGGGTATAAAAAATCCTTTATAAAAGTACTTTTATAAGATATCAAATATGACTTTAACATACTTATAGACATAGATACTACAGAATAGCACCCATTTCATTTTTAAACTCGTACTACCAATACAAGGTAGGATCTGTAAAGTAAAACAAACTTTTCAAACTTCCTTCTTAAGATTTGTAATTTGTAATCCCTATTCAAAACAAAAATTCTAATTTTGACTTTGACTTTTTCTTTTTAAATTTCCTATTCAGAATAGTATAGGTAGGTACTAGTGTAGTAAGGATCTGATTGAGAAAAAAATCAGTCCATTAAAACACCAGATTTAAGTATTATGTCATGTCAATTTCTCTTTTAAGACCTTGTCAGATGGTACAGTACAAACCCATCTGGACTAGCTTGTTAGCTTATTTTTAAGATTTCAAAAAAAAAAAAAAAAATCCAAGACAAAATCCCATTAAGAACTTAAGACATACAAATAAATAGTACAAGAACAAGACAAGTTATATTAAGTATCATATTCTACATATCTATTATATTTTTCATATTCTTGTACTTGTACTAGTACTAGTACTAGTACTACTTGTGCATCCACACTTGTGGAAATAAATCAACACATTTGCCCAATCTACTCTGGTGTACTTCCTTATTTTGAATTTTTCAAAAATCTGAAAAATTCGTAAACAGGAAACACCATGGTTTGTACTGACAATACTAGGATATATTCGACTTTTAGGCCTTTGTATGTTAAACCACATATAAAGGCCAGAAAGCCCGTATATATCTTTAGAAATTTAGGAATTTTGAATACAAAAAACGTGCTTTTATCTTAATCCAGAAGGAGATTTGATTATTTTTCTTAAATAAAGCTTTTAGAATAGAAAAAAATTGCATCTTACTGATTATATAAACAGGATGAGAACTTGCAAAATTGAAAAATGCATTTAAAATCCATTTTAGAATCAAGTTTAGGGAAGTAAACAGATTGTCAAAAATGTCAAAAGTGAGCTCTGATTATAGAATTTTAAGTCTTATGGATAAAGGTAGCTTTAAAGTTCGATTATACGAGAATATTTGAGCAATTTTGAAGTTTTTGAAGTTTCTCAAATTGAAAAAAACTGCTTTTTTAAAGATTGAAATTTTGCGAAAAATAACGCCTTTTAAATTTCCATTTAAATAAGGTTTATATTTTCGTGAGATATCTGACATGACTAATTATAATGATGGACATTGAAGAGCCTGTTCATACACAAATGTATATGATGTAGCAGGTATTAGTAAGTTTGTATATATTTTATAAAATTTAAGCATTTTATATAGAGTTTTACTCAGGGTTTGAGGGCAAAAAGCGTTCACAATTTGATTACGGATATTTGTAAATAAAGTTCCATTGCAAAGTACTATGTAGTAGTACACAATATAGTTTTAAAATGGAAATTAAATTGGTGTTCCACACCCTTTGGTCTCAGATTTGAATTTGATGGGGAAAACACAATAGATTGTGACTTTTTTACCATGTACTTAACTTGGTTGTAAAACCTTTTAAACCTATAAGATACCATTAGTTATAAAAAGGGTCATTTTTTTCTATAAAAATCAAGATTTAAGTACATTTAGATGCATTTTAAGCCTTGAAATTTGTGTAAATAAGCCCATTTTCTCCCAGTATATCACATTTTATGTGATTTACATCGATTTCGTGTGGTCCCAGACAAAGTTTATAATTTCTCCAAAATATTTCTCTAGTATTTAATTCTGTAAAAAAGGCGTAGAACACATATTTATACTTGTATTAAAATGTGCTTAAAAAGCTTAAACAAATGAATTGAATGCGAGCTAAATCTACATAAGGCACTTGTACTATAGTACGAGTGTATTGTATAAGAAGGTCAAAGTTCAGCAATGTAAATGGGCGAGTATCCTAAGCCATGTATTTACGCATTATAATTAGTATTAGTAAGAGTTCGAGCTTACAAGACATAAATATCACACTCTTACATAATCGATTCTAACTGTACCTACTACATATACAATACAGTCAGTCTCTAAAATGAAAATAAAATTATTCTCACAATTCTTATCAGAATCTATCTGTATATGTACAAAGACACAAAATATAAAAATCTCAGGGAAATTGTACAAGAAATGAAATTATTTCATAATATTTACTACAATTTGATAGGGATCCTAGGACATTAGGTCGAAAGGCAAAATGTCAAAATTTGCAAAATTATGCAAGAAATTTTGAAAAAACTCAAATTTTTGGACATCTTTTTCAAGGTACATGGATTACTGCATGTTTATTTTATCTTTAAGAATTTCAAAGAATATCTTGGGGTTATAATAGGCTTTCTGGCCTTTATATGGGGTTTAATATGTACAGATACTGATAAAAGGCCGAATAGATCCTTAAGAAAATTTACACCCTATCTACTAATGTATTTATTGTTCAAATTTTTACCAATTTTTTAAAATTTGGTTTTTAGATCCAAAAACAGTATTTTTACTATTTAGAGTTCTACAATTACGGCTTGTGATTTTGACATGACCAATTGAATTTGATATTCAGTTGACATTCTACGAGTACTATTATGACTGGATATCAAAATACTGTAAAGAGTATTTATACATTAGATTTGGATAAATAATCTGTCTTTTAATGGTAGGAGAAATGGTAGTCTAGAATTAGAATATTTTTCAAGTTTAAGGACTACACTACAGGTATAATAATAGCTTTAAAATTAGTGTTATTACACCTACTACGTATGTGAGTTACACTTAAAAATTTTCCAACCTTTAAACCCCTTTAAAAAGCATTAAGTATCTGTATTCAGTAACTGAAAGTACTCGGATTTTTTCCATTCTTATTTTAAGTCATTTTTTTTTTCTTTGAAAAAAAAGCTTCATTTTACATGGAAATATGTCCCAGTAGGGGTTCTACAGATAAGTCATAAGTTAATATCGAAGATGAGTACTACTACTACGAGAGTATCTGTACTACAATAAGTCACAAAATTTTAAAATTTCGTTCTGCTTATGTGTGGGAAAAATGATGGGATTTCGTGGTAAAACCATCATCTAAGAAAAAAGTTAAAGTCAAGCCGACCTTTTCATTTTTGAGGTGTAATTTTGTAATTTTGTCGCATTTTTTGGTTAAAGGCAAAGGGCAATCATGCCAGACGTTAAGTGTTGCAATTTTTAGTAATTTTTTTAGCGGAAATATCATTTCAAGTTGGGGGTTAAAGTTATTTAAATGACTGCTACTGATGTTTTGATCAACAGATGAAATTTTGGATAATTTTGAGAATTACCACAAGAAAATAAAAATAAAGAACCACAAATATCATTTCCTTATGATAATAGTGATAATATCGGTTTTTACAGCAAGAATTTGAAAGATCTTATGAGAATTTTGCCCTTTAATTCAATGGATTTATGATTAACACTTGGTTAATAGTACCCTAATAAGGTACATTTAATAAAGATCATAGGACATTTGGGCAATTGACAACTGATCAAAAATAAAAAAATTTAGGTGAAGTTTGATACTAAAAATTGGCAAAATTTTAAAATATTTGGTCAATTTACGTCCAAAATTTGACTTGTACAAGACAAAAATTAGGAAAATTTGACCTATTATGTATGACCCTTATTCGTAGAAGTAAAATTTTATAAAATTTTCGATATCTCGGAATCTTTGTTTTGAAATACTTTTTTGAAATTTTTGAAATTTTTTTTGGTGTCAGAATAAAATTCAAAGTTTTTCCAAGCAGAGAAATTTCTACCAAAAATTGCTTTCGAATCTTAAAAAGTTTAGCCATTCTGGTAATTTTCTAAATATTTGGTCAATTCAAGTCCAAAATTTGACCTATTATGACCCTTATTCATAGAAGATACCGTCAATATAATCGGTATCTATTTTAAAACACTTTTTTGAATTTTTTTGAATTTTTTTTGAGTTCCAGATATAAAATTCAAAGTTTTTCCAAACAGATAAATTTCTACCAAAAATTGCTTTCGAATTTTATAAAGTTATTGCTCCTTCTTTAACCCTTAGGACTATTATCTTGAAAATTTTGTATTTGATAATTTTATTCTTTTATAGTGCAAGGATACTTGTACTTGTACCCTTATATAAATTTCCAAAGAATTTTTGACTCAATTTTGAGGTTTTTCACAAAGTATTCCGAGTTGTGTAAATTGGTTTTGAATCATTCTAATCAACTCCCACAAGCCATTGTTTTCTACACAACTTTTAGACCAAGTAAAGTCCAGCTTTTTCTGTACAATTTACACATAAAATCTAAATTTAAAGTCGTTATAACATCAAGACCATAAGTCTTGATGTTCGTGTAACAATTTATATGTGTAATTGTATCTCTACTAATTGTCCATGTGAGTCAAAGCCCACGTTCAAAGGGCTAATACAAAGTATTATGTAATTCCAATTGCATTTTGATTGCATTTACTTGAAGTATAAAAAATATGTTCCATTGTTTTTCAAGCCTTTTTTCGAGCCTTTTTTAGAAAAAGTAGATTAGGAATCACAATGTGTGTTCTCTAATCGCTTTCAAAAGTCAAAGAAAACACATTTCCAAAAAAATTTTGATTAAAAAAATCGGGTAAAAGTCAAGGCTAAAAGTCCTTACAAGGTCCAGAAAACATACATTAAAAATTCATTTCTTATCCGAAATTTCAATTGAAATCATAGATTTCGTAATCTAATAGTATGAAAACTAGTATTTCAAATTGAAAGTCGAGATACTATATCATATGATGCTTATTATCATATTAAAGCTCATTTTAACTAGAAAATTACTCAAAAATCCATTTTTTTGAGTCAAAAGGATCGGGCGCTTTTTGGCCACGTATAAAAATTTTGTACTTAAAATTGCTAAAAAAGTCAAATATCCAAGGAGATATGACCTTTGGGATAGGACATTAGTACATGACTCTGACTAAAATTCCTCTTGAGAAAATATATCATTAATTAAAATTCCCATAATTTCCAGGATTGATGGCAAGGTAGGTACCCTTAGGCTATAGT
>JAQIXA010000515.1:0-41164 GCA_034699045.1 Nanhermannia cf. coronata Gr-Ori-00579
ACATTCAGTTCTGAAATACCCAATTTGACATAAATATTTCAATTCTATACATTTGGCTCAACTCGACTCGTATAATACCTATGCCTATACCTACGAATCGAATCAGAATAGAGAGCTCGTTTGCTCGCTCGCTCGAAGGAGCGAGCAGCGTGTAACAGGCGGAATTCAAAAAAAAAAGTTTTTATTGCTTTTATGGGGGATATTGCGACGGTAATATTACGCAAGGAGCAACTCGTAGAAATATAATGTAAACTAATCGTAAATGTAAATGCTTATACCTACGAGCTAAATGACTTTTAATTGAAATATAAAATAATCAAAATCAAATCTAGGAATCTAATCGAGTCGAGTATAACAGATAAGACTTGTTATAATTTTTAATTTTGAGGTAATTTAATGACAATCTTTTGAATTAATTTAAAGTGTATCTGGTTATTTCAATGCCGATAAACACCTTGTGTCGAAATTCTTATAACCTTTATACCTACATTTAAAGTCTAAAGTATCTTTTTCAAATCTAAGCAAGTGTGTATTGAATTCTTAGTTTTAATTACTTATAACTTTGATAGATTTTTGACCTGAAAGCTTTTAGACCGAGATTGATAGTAAATAGGATATTTAAGTTTTTTATCTCTCAATAAAGTCAAAGCATCGTATTATAGGACTGTCGAGATCTTTGTATAATAAATATAATATGTAGGGTAGGAGTATATTGTACAATGGGCTAGTAGGAACCTCAAAAAATAATTTTTGAAAGACTCAAATTAACTTACTATATATTAGCCAATCCAACTTTTTCAAGCTTATTCAAAAACTTGACAATTTTATGAAGTTTTAAGTAAATTTTTTGGGTTACCAATTGAGACCCAAAGGCCTATTTTCAATTTCTTGGATAATAAATTAAAAAATCTTATCTCATTGCCATTTATCAAATTGTAAGTGCAAAAGAGTCACACTAACCTGTAGTAAATACATACATACATAGATAGATATAGTACAAAAAGATACCCTGCCTAGTATAAGTAGGTAGGTACAACAATAAAATTAAAATGTGACACCCAAATCTCAAAAAATCCTCAAGTTGTGTGTTCCTCATTTGCAATCACAAAATCACAAAATTCTCAAATCTCAAATATCCCTATTCTTATCAAGTCAAAGCAAAAAAAAAAACTCGTTGTACAGTGGACACATTTGACTCCTAATTGTTCGTATTGGGCAATCACTTTTTTTACATTTTGGATTAAATATACCATATACACATGTTTATAACTTGACTACATTACATTGTATTACAAAGTTTAACTTGCTATACTACAGCAGTACAGTCTAAGTATTTAGAATAAAAATTTATTATTCATCGTCAGTATAAATACAAAGGTATTTATGTATTTATTGCCTATTTGGTAACAATTTCGACTCCTCCTGTGCATAAATCTGTAATTTATTTACAGATTAATCTCTTCCTAGTCACTTTTTTTTCAATAACTAATACTATAAAGCTAAAAGTAATAGCTCTTGTATCGACTACTAGGATTTTTTTTATTAGAACAAAACAAATTACACCTACTTGTATGGTACAATGTGAACCTAAGTGTATTTAATAAGATATTTTAAAAAGGTGTCGAGACGATGTTAACAGGTTTAGAAGTTTAGGCGTTGACTTTGGATTGGATGCAAAAAAAATTATTGATTTTTTGTAATATAAAGAATCAAACTATTCTAACCAGCTTATTATGTCTTTTTTAGATTCATACTAATGGAAATTATGAATATAAATTTTATGCTTGACCAAAATTTCGAAATTTTTTAAGCTATCTAGAATTAGGACTAACATAGGATCTATCATGCAATGTGGACTTATATATGTAGTAAGATATAATTTAATGTTTTAAGCATTTATAAATCTAAAAATGATATACCTAGGTGCCTACCTACTGCCTACTACTATTACCTAGCTTTAAATTGTTTCAAAAAAATTATTTTACCTATCTGTTCTGTTTACCTAAATATTTATAATAATATCGGTATTTCAAATAAAGTAAATCATGTTTTGTATGTTTTTAACATATTCGTATAGAAATTGTTTTATTAGAAACAATAACTATACCTAATTCATTTAAAATGCAAATGCAGAATACAATTTATAGTAATGTAATTTAACTGAATACTGAAGCAATGAAATTAATATATACCCTACCTAATTAAGGAAATCTTATCAAGTTTACAAAAAAAGTAAGAAGTTATCTATTTATGGGTAATACATTTATAAATTAAAGAAAAGTTCCAGTACTTTGAAAAATAATTTTTAACTGATAAATACATATAGCTAAAGTTAAGTTCAATTAATATTATTAGTTATATTAAGTTATAGGTATAATATAACTTAAGCATCAGTAAAAACTACAGCATTTCCATTTGCTTGATCACCTCGTCCATGTGGTTGTGGTTGGTTTTGATCTTGGTCTTGAACTGCTTTCCAATATGATGTCTATAGGTATAAACATTTTAAATTAAAAATTAACAAACTTAAAACTAGGACTTAATTAACTAGGTACCCTTTAGTTAATCATTAATTGCTCAGTGAGCAAAATGTGGAGTACAATGTATAATTATTTTTGTGGTCCTTTGAACACTGACGTTCCAGAGGACCGCACGGCTCCTGATAGCAGTACTTTATACTTTATTTATGTAAGTTTCAGATTATTCAGATTATTTCAGATTGGTACAATCAGACCCAGACCCTATAAGGGTCCTCTATGCCAAGTTTGATTAAAATCAATGCTCAAGCAAAGTTGAATTGAATACCTCGCTTTGCTCTTACTTTATCTACTATAGACTATCAACTCAACTAGCTACTATGTTATATATTTATGTATCTACTTACGTGATAGCACACTACTTTACCCAAAATTCTGTTCCGATTTAAATAATTGCACCTAAAAAACAGAAAAGAAATGAATTAAAATTAGAACTAGGATTTTAAATAACTACTTTTTAGTTAATTATTATTTATCCCTCCTTATTTGTGCGAGCAAAGAGTTGAAGTCATCCCATATTTCAGGTCAAACTGTCGATTGCCCATGTAGCGACTGAATTATCAATTTTTTCACAATTTGATATTAACATAATAACTAATAATATAAGTGACCATTAATGGATCCACAATATTCCAGTGTTGGGGCTATTGAAATTGGCAAAACTAGATCCTACAAGGGTTATTCTTGTCAAGATTTTTTAATACGGTCAAATAGTTTTCAAGTTATCTTCGGAGAGACAAACAGACGATAATTGTCCAAGCAAAAACAAACCTGAATAGTTAAGTGCTCGCTTTGCTTGAACGCAAAGTAAATTAAAGAGAAAAAATAATCACATTATTTTGAGATTTAACATTAGCACTTACTTTTCGCATAACTCCATTTTGTGTGCATCAGTAGTGTCAGTTTCACCTTCTTCACCTTCATCACCTTCTTCACTCTCTTCATTTTCTTTAGCAATTTTAGCCTTTTCATAATATATGGAAGGCGGAGCGAGTCCTGAACTATGAATGATTTTATCACAAACTGAACAAACTTCTGGTTCTGGTTTTTCTCCAATTATATTTTTCCAAAGATTGTCGCACGGTGTGCAGTAGTAGAAATGAATTGCTTGAATGTCAGTAGGCTTAGGCTTGCACTTTCGATCGAAGCAGATTTCACAAGCTTGTCCAAAATACCTATAAAAAATTAATTAAACAAATTAAAATCATTATTTGAATAATTTAATAAATAAATAATTTAAATAACTTGACATACTTCCAAGCTTTCCATGAGACCCAGTTATGCTTACAACTGCTGCATTTAAAATGGCCAAATGCAGGACGATGAATACCAGCTCGTCGATTAAATCTCGGATTTGTCGAGTTTTTTGCCTGAATAAATCTTGCCCGCTCAATTTCATACTCTTTATCCATGATAGTTGGTGTCCTTTAAAATAATTAAAAATGTTATTAGTCATCATTGTCATCAAAATAAAACAAAATTTTATATACCGATTCTTTATTTCAATTAAAAAATAGATAGTAGGGTACCTAATAGGTAGCTTTTGCTAGGTTTACATTTCTAAAAAATATTTTTATATCGTACTTATTTATATATGTAATAGGTAGATAATAATATACCTAATAGATAAAATATTCATATTATGCACCTTGAAATTTGAAATACAATGTAGGTATACTATAATTGGAATCGTAACATGACATAAGATCTAAAGTAAAAAAGGTCTTTATACTAAAAAGGTCTAATGCTCAATGCTCAGCTCAGTTTATTAATTTTAGTTAAGTTAGATTAGGAAAGGCGAGGCGAGGCGATGGACTAGTTTGGGTTTGTTTATGGTAGGTTAGGTTAGGTTCCATGCTTTATGGCATGGAAAAGAGCCGGGATTAGACCTTTTTAGGATTAGATCTTTTTAGGTTAGGTTAGATAGTAGTAGTACATGCACTTTAACCTATTAACTAACGTTAACTATTCACTAATCAATTAGTAACTACAGCTCTGAAAAACAAATTTGGACCTCGAAATATGATGCATCATAAAATAAATACCTAATAATAATTTTACAACTTATTTTTTGAAGAGAATTAAGTGGCCAAAATTTGCTTTTACAGGCTGATTTAAATAAGATTAAATTTAAAGGTTACCTACCTTTTCAAGGTTTACAACTTGTGATGGTGACCTTTAGTTGGTGATGTGATGAAGATCAAGTTTCGAATTCCACAAAAAACCAAAAACCAAGACTAGAAAAAAACGAGACGTGTGTGTAATTAGAACTCAGTAGCTGGAATGCTCTGGAACACGAGGAAAAACGAAAACCGAAGTAGAAATACGAAAAAATTAATTTGAAATAACTTTTTTATAATGGCATTTATTAGTTACCATAACACAATAGACAATTATTTTTCAATTATTTTTACCTTTACCAGTTGAAAACTAATTTAGTTATGGTATGGGTTAAATAATGGTGAAGGTCGGTAGCAAACTATGGGCCACGGAAGACACATTTGTGACCTATACTTTTTAAAACTGATGTATTTTTTGCGTAGATCCCGAATTTTTCGGCCATTTTAAAATCGGATGACTAAATTTTGCGCTAGGGTCAAAAAGTATCGTTTCGCCCCAGGGCACATTTTAGTCAATTTTTATATCAATTTCCTACTAAATCAAACACGGAGATTCCGAATTTCACAAAATAAAATTTCCCGCCTTTATATTTCTCAAAACATTTTTTATTTCAGTACCCCCTGGTGGTCAGATTTGAAATCTGAGTTCAGATTCGGAATCAGCGGGTTTCAATTACCCCATATTGACTTTAATATTATTACCTTTAATTGGGTTAAAACTGACGAACCTAATTGAATTAGGTTAGGTTAGGTTATAGGTTAATGTAAGCAAAGACCTGTTACCTTCATTATTACATTATGGAAGCAGTTATAATATAAGTATTTAGATAATATATTATATAGAACAAGCTGTAAACAGCTTGGCTTTCGCCGTATTAATTATAGAATCAGTTCAAAAATAAGTTCAAGAATAGCAGATCAATTTAAAAATCAATATTTCAAATCAAAAGGGATTCAATTTCAATACATATTTCTGAATCCCTTTTGAAGAAAGAAATAAAATGATTTTCAAATTCACTCAAAACCTCATCTCATCACTCATCACTCACTCATCATTAGATCATTAGGGATCGCAGAACGCATAATTTGCATAAAAACGCATAATCCAAAGTATTAAAATATAAACTCTGACATTTTGGATCTTTCATTTCGATTCATGAAAAATGATGGTCAAATATGTAATATGTAAGGCATAATCGCATAATTTCGCATAATTTAAGTGTTTTTTTAAGAAAAACGCATTTTAAATGCATATTTCACCGCTTTTGCATGAAAATGCAACGTATTTCGCGATTTATTCAAAAAAAACTTAAACTAGATTTCTAAAAACTCGAAAAATTTACACGAAATTGACCTTTAAAAACTTCTTTTTTTTCTTTTTGAAGCTAAATAAAATAATAGGTATAGGTAACTTTTTGCCTTTATGAGAAAATGAGAAAAATTATGAGAAAAATTTTAAGAAAAAATTGCATCTTAAACGCATAATTAGAGAATTTAGCGCATAAAAAACGCATAATTGGGAAATCTATCGCATAAAAAACGCATAATTTCAAACTAGAAATGTGATATGAAGTTCAAACGAATTTTGTCTAAATAAATATGGCCTGAAGGTCTTTGCAAAGTTAAGATCAATTCATCTCTGAAAAACTCAATTTGACTTTGACTTACTCTCACATAAATACAAGCAAAAGGTAGGCAAAAATGGATTCTCCGAGCTGAATTAAATTAATAAATTTTTTTCTGCGATTTTACATCCGCTGCCTTCCTTAGATTCTAGTTCAACTAGGTACTTGCTCACATAATCATAAATTCAAATTCAATATATCCTACTATTTACTATGTATAAGTACCCTACCCTATGTATACTCAAAATTCAAAAACCATTACCAGGCCCAGAGTACAAAGCAAATTAGCATCAATATACTTACATATAAATATGCACAACTATCTGTACATTCATTATTCATATAATTAATTATAAACACCAGAAGTGAGTAAACACTAATTTTAATTTCTTAAGTGCTTCAAGCACTTACATATGGGAACTTTTACAGGAATCGCAAAATACACAAAAGAAATTCTAAAATTTAAGCCTACCTACCTACTATCTATACAAATTGTATACTAACTTTGAAAATTTCACTCGTAAGTAAAGGTCAACAAGCTTTATTAACTCATTTACACACTATTTAGTAAAGATATGTACCAGTACACATAATAGAATTACTTGTATAACAAATTCTTTTCTAACATAACTATCTGTATCTATTAGTCAAGAAAAACAGTTGAAAGTATCAAAGTAAAGTGTATCAAATTAACCACATATTAAAGGGAGTAAAATCATTTCCTCAAGTTTTCAATTTGTAAATTGTAAACCAATTACATACAATAATACTTCTAATGAACAATCAGAGCATATTGTAATTAGGATATTTAATATTTCTCATATTTGTTACACTTGAAAAGCTAAAGAATTCAATATCTGAGTATACATACCTACTATAATATCTTTACATAGGTCTTATTAAGTATGAAACAGGAAAAAATTTTCGAAAATATTAATTACTAATCATTAGCTGCACACATGCTGCACATTTACAGCCAAATATCTCTCAAAATACTCAAAAAAAGTTTAGAATACTATCTGAGAAATGCCTTTAAAAAATTTAAGATACCAAGTGGTTTTTATCTACCTTATAAAGAGATTTTGTTGTACAGAAAGTAAAAGGGCTTTGGACTTGAGGAATTTTTGAGGCTTTTTTCAAAACAGATTATTAAGGAACTTGAGATTTTGTGTGTGTGTGGAATAGGGCCCTGGAGGGATTTGCATTAGCAACTGTAATAGTTAATAGTAGTAGTTAGTAAGAAGACCTTCAGAATCAAAATATTTTTATTTCAATGTCTGGATACTTAAGTACCTAAATAATATCAAGATACTACGGATATATCTTTAATGTACCTTTATAATATACACTACATAGTACTATGGACTATGGAGCTAATGTCCAGCAGATATTACTCGTGCAAACCCAAGGGGCATTCAAATCTCGAATCTCTAAATCTTCAAATAAGAGTTCGAATTGTACCTACTTACTTAATACTTGATAGTAATTGTAACTTGTTTTATATTATATTATGCAGAAATTCAAAGTCCAAAATCCAAACCTGACTTATTAGGTGCTAAAGCTACACATACTTTGTATTTGTAATATAATATGATGCTGTAACTCAGACTTATACAGTATGCTTTGTACTGGTAGCTTTAACTTTAGAATTAAGTTTCATTTTCATTAGATCAATGGGAAAAATGTCAAAAATCTCATTTTGTTCAAAATTTTTGTAAATTTTGCCAGATCAAATTTATCATTACATACTTTAAACGATTAGATACTCTAAACATACCAAATTTTGGCTAGAGATTACTCTTATTTTGGAGAATTTCAGATACCAAAGACCAGCTTAAAGATTTTTATAGATTTAGATTTCTTTATAGAGTAAGTAGTAAAAACCTGCTCCGTAGTAGGCAGTAGATAAAATGTACCTATTCTTTATGTACCTATACCTATTCTTTATGGTAAAGGGAATTGGATATTAAAAAATAGCGAGATTAATGATCCTTTTTTTGCTAAAAAAACCTCTGATTTAGTCATATTAATATTTGAATTTGGGTCATATTTGAAATAGACGAATTTATTTTGACGATTTTCGACCCTCAAAAAAAATACTCTTGATTTCGAAGTTATAGTCGATCAAATTCTCGTTCGAATTCGAATTCGAAAGTTTCGGCCCTATGTACTACTAGTAATAATTAGTAGATAGTAGATATGTATTGAATAAATGTATAAGGTATACATATTATGTTGGTATGTACAAAATGTGTGTAATTGAACGAAGCAACTAAAGTATAGAGGTATTCAACTATACAGATACAGCTAGGTATAAAGCATCCTTGAGGTTCTTCAAGGCCGTTCAGAGTGCATTTCTTCACTCAAAAATGTATCTTATTTTATCTCAGAGACTCCACCCGAATGAAGGTCAGCTTACAGCTCGAGTCTCTTGTCCGTATACCTACATAAATAGCACAAATACGAGTAATACTCATATGTAAGAAATATCATCAAATTTTAAATTTTGAAGCTAATTGTAAGGTTTTAAATGTAAAGATATCCATGGATCATGGATCTTGAACCACAGCTGAATTCCCTGAGAAAAAAAAGATACATTTTGTGGTGGTTATTATCCAAGAAGGAGAAGAAATATGCAATAAATGTGAAGATAAATGCTTGGTAGATAATTGGAGAGAAACCACGAAGAAATAGGCAAAATCAAAGGATGAGAAATTTAACCATAAGTATTAGTACTAGATACAATGCATAATACCTTATAGTGCGTAAGTATGTAGTAAATTGTAATTTATTTAAAATATTTAAAATTCCATAATGCAATACTTTTGAGGCATTTTTCTTCGACAATTACCCAATACTTGTACATACTTGCTGATACATAGTAAGGTATTTTGCTTGTGAGGTACAGGTACTACAATGCGGATACGTGACTGTGACTGTGACAAGGGTCTGCCAAAAAAGTTAAATGAATTTTTGTGAATAAAAAAAAAAACCAAAGTTGTTCTTTTTACTTGAATCTTGATGGACGACAAAAGCATCTCTGCTTTTTTCAATACTTTTTTTTCTCACACTTAAATTATACACTTGACTTGGCGCAATTTGAATGTCTTGCTCTTGGTTTTGAACTTTTTTTTCTATAAAACATGGACCATGGAACTGTTGAACTTTGCCAGAATGTCAAATTCAAAGTGTCCAAGAATCGAATAAAATGACAAGAAGTTGAAAAATTTTTAACTTTGTGACCTTTCAAATTGTATCTTTGATGCTCAGAAGTTCAAAATTTGTAGACTTAAGTACCTAGACGTTATATGAATTTGATACACCAAAACTCCAATTTTCAAAAATAATGATCAATACCCTCCTTAATTGGTTTGTAAATATCAAAATTTCACTTTTTTTTTACCTTTTTTTGTTCAGAATTCGATTTCAAGATGTCAAAAAATGATCAAAAAATGAATTAAAATTAATTAAAAAAGATGCCTTTTCAACTTATTTTAGAACTTTTCGGTCAATGTTTATTTTATTAGAGGTACAAAATTTCATAATTAGGTACATGTAGATAAATCAAGGAAATTTGATTTTCTTTTGCAAATTTTTGGCCAGAATTTGATTTCCTGATCGAATCAATTGAATTTGATTAAATAATTTTAAAGAAATTTTTACTAGTTTTGACAATTTGACCTTTGACATTGAATTCAAAGATGAATAATAAATCCTTAATAACTAAATTCCAAATTTTTGTTGAAAAAATGCGAGACACACCCAACCAAGGTAAGGGTAAGATGTAGCCAATTTGATAATCAATTATCTCGTCTATGTCTCATCGCAAATCATGATTGTCAATTTTTTTCAAAAACTTTTCTCCAGACATTATATAATTTAAAAGCTACCAGCCTGTCCCTGTCTCTAATACCTATAGAAGTACGCATATACATATCTGTATTTACCTGTAATTGAATAATTCCTAGTGAATTATGTAGGTATTCTGCATGTTCATAATATGGAATTTAAAAGTCTGAAAAAACACAACAACAAATCGTACAAAAGAGCACAAAATTCTTTGTCTCACAAAAATGTTCATTTTACAGTGCTCAGTGCCTACCTACATCTAAAACTTTAATGAGATTCAAAATGTAAACAAAATGCAGAAAGAGACAAAAACATTTACTATATAATTATTTAATTAGAGAGCTTTTAAAGACTTCAAACTTCAACTGTATTGTATTACCTAGTACACTACAACTACAACTACAATATTACTACACTCTAATGCCAAGTTACGTGGGATTTCAATTTGAAAACAATCGATCCTATAATATCCAACAAAAGGACGGAAAAATGCTCATTTCAACAAAAAAATTCCATTAAAAGTTAGAAAAAACATAACAAAAATCACAAAACTGTATATTTTTTTCCACAAATCCCAAGTTTTATGAACTATATAGAGTATCTTAAATTAATTTAATTACGATTTTTTGATACTTTATCGAATTTTGAGGATAATTTGATCAAAACTAGGTTTAAAACCATTCAATTTATATTGTCTTGAATCATCAAAAATTTTTAAATTTTGTAATTTTATGGTAAAAATCTATGTATTTTGAAAACAGATTTCGAAATCTTCAAATAAGTCAAAATTTCCAATGAAATTCTCTTTAAAAACATAAAAATATAGGTACCATATTTTAAATCCAAAAATTGAGCTTTATTTACTCATTTTTTGCCAGGATGCTAATTGTACTTATATCTTATAGTTAAATCAGATTGAATTATTCAATCGATGGTATAACAAAGCATTTTTTTTTAATTTTTGGGCTGGGTCCCAAATAAAATTGCAAGTTTTTTTTAACCAACTATATAACAATAAAGTGCTAGTATGTACTAATCGTAAGTACTACCAATAGTATGTATCTATTTAGTGTAACAAAAAAGTAAAAATTCAAAATCTTAAAAAAAGTACCCCACCCCTGACGCCAACCATACAGAATAGTAGGGTACTGATAGAATACTTACTACACTAAAGATGCTGGTATGTTATTCTATTAGCTTTTTTATTTTTTTTAAAATGTCGATTCACTCGGGCAACTCCAGGAAGGAAGATTTTGGGCTTATCTGCATAATATTTCTCAAGACTATAAGACTTTGAGCACATAATTGAGCTCAATTATGTTTATTTTTTGTACATACATATCTTTATACTGATAATACCTAAGTATATGTATGTGCTAGAATAAATACAAACATAATATGAAGTAAATGAAGACAAAGCCAAAGTTGATTGTCCATTGTTTCACCACAAGTATAAAGTTTTAAAGTAGGAAGAATTCCATTGAAAAAAAAACCAACAGGGTTGTACGATTCAATCCCTTAATGAATTCCCATTCCTCTCATAAACGATTTCTTAAGCTCTTAAACTCAGAATTTGGCATAAAATCCAATTAAGAAATGTTTTTAAGAAATTCTGGCTAATTTTAGTTATTTTGCAGCTTTTGGCATAGAAAAAATAAACCTAGAATCCGCAAGATTTTCTAATATTGATATTTTGCCGTTTGTAGATAATTTTTATTATGTAAAATCCTGCAAAATATTAGGAAATTTGTGAAAGAACACAGTAGTATTTGTAGTATTTCTAGTATTTCTAGTAGTATTTGTATTTTGGGCAGACAGTATCATTACAATAATTGGCAATTTTCAATTTTTGGTTAAAATTTTAAAAATATTTTTATCAAAATTTTAGATATTTGTATAAAAATTTTGGATTTGAAATATTCAAAGACTCATTGAGTCAACCCTGCTTATGGTTTTAAACACTTAAAACTCTTCCTATAATAATGTCTAATCCTTATATCTAAAGGTAAATATGAAATGAAATGATTTCGAGTTCGAACTTACCCTTAATGACGAAATGCTCACCTTTGAATTTTGAAATTGCATTAACTTTTGAACAGGCAGTAAGGTACAGTTTTTTTTGTAGGAAAGTAATACCAAGTGTGTAGGTACTTACTGTATAACTACACTATATAATGTAAGTACAATAATAATTAGGTTAAACCCAGAAACATTTATTTATCTGCTCAAATATCACATTTGCTCGTTATTAATTATGCCCATTATTGTGTTGCAAGTATTACTAGATAGTTGTATTGTACTACATATTACCTATTAACTATAAATCTATAATAAGGAAGTTCGTATTAATTTTGGTGCTTTATGAAAGCCCCCCTTCTTTCATACTTCATGGTCAACCAAATCCTAATCAGATCAATTTAAATTATTTTATTACTTATAATATCAGTAATAAGTATAACAAAGATTTTTTTTGCATTTCTAAGCATTTTTTAATGAACAAAAGCATTCTATTCATTTATCAATTTATCAATAACTGTTCTATTATGATCAATAAAGATCAATAGAAATATAATATGTAGATACAATAGATACAAAAAATGTAAAAAAAATTCCTTTAAGCATTAAAATACCTAGTCTCATTAGTATTTCTAGAAACATACTCTGAAATTTGGCACTTATAAAATCAATACTGATAATTAAATCCTAATGTAATCCGATTAAATTTGATAATTAAAACTGAATTTTTATCAAAAATTGGTTTTTCAAAGGTCTAGATATAACTTGACTTTCTGACGCTCTGAAGTTCAGTAATTGTGTAAAATTTCTCTTATTTTGAACAAAAATTGTATCTTTAAACCTAGTCATAGGCTTTTTGTAATTATGAACAAAAACTTGCGATTTAAGATCTTTATCCCTATTTAGTAGGTAAGTATTGTAAAATAAAGTCTCACAATTTTTCAAAATTTCCAAAAATTTGTTAGGCATTTAAAATTTTGATTAATATTGAATCTGTAAAACCAGATTTTATATTTCTATACGATAGTTCAGAGCATGATCTCTCAAAATTCTTAAAATTTCGATCAAAATAATGCAATCTGAAAAATCCTAATTATCTGTAATGGATAGGAGTATTTTTAGACAATTTGAAATTTTTGCTAGATTAATATAGATTACTATATTTATTAAATTACTAAAATACTAAAATACTTCATTACTACCATTTACTGAGTACTGATAGTTTATATTATGTATACTGATTACAAAATATTCAGGTCAACTTTAATGTAATTTGAGGTAGATCAAAAAGTCAATTCAAGTATGCAAAAACCTGCGGTTTTTCTCCTCTAAAAAATACTGAAATTCATCAATGATTTTGTCACAAGTAGAGTAGTAATTATCGATGCCTGTGGTATACAGTGTAAAAATAAAAAGAGTCATATAGACCTAATACATATTAATGTACATTGTTATTAATAATTAAACACAATAATAAGAGTACAAAAAATGCATTAAATTGTTGTAAAAAAAGCGTGCTCAACCTCCCTTTAAGAAATGAAAGAAAAACCGCAAACTTTTATTTTTCATCAGCAAGATTTCAATCTGAGACAAAAAAGTGCAAGTTTTGATGGTTTTTTTGTACATTCAATCCATTGTACATACCTACTTATGTACATATTATTATTCCATAAGAAAATATTCGTGTTTAAAACTGTGTAAAGATTAAGTTATGGTTGTTATAATCGAGTTCTTATACAGATAGTAGGGTACCCTATAGATTATTAAAAAATATACTAAAAAAAATACCAACACAAGTAGGTATATAAAGTGATGCTAGAAATGTAAGGCAATTTTTGGTTTTTTGGCTTGATTTTGGGATTACTAAATCGACTCGTGGGTGAGCAATAAGGATTTGGATTGTATCAAGCAAAATTCCTCTATAAAGTACCCCTTAATAGAGTAATTATAAGATCCAAATCTCTTATTTATTTCATAATACTCGTACATACACTTAAAAGTTCAATATTAAAATTGAAAAGTTAAAAAGTTTGTAATCTTATGAAAATGCGTGCAAGATTTCCATCAAAATTTTAAGCTTTCAGTTAGGTATATACTTACTATATAGGAACCCGATTTAGTAATTTAGTGATATTCAAAATTAACTTAATTATGCATAAATCATGGAGTAAATTTTGCCTAGAAGTTCAAAAATTCTTAGAAAATTTGAATTTTCTTCGAATATTTGGAAAATTGAGCTAAAGTCCAAGTTAATTTTGCCTCAAATTAAGATTTAGATATGGAATATTCATTAAAAACAGCAAATTTAAAGAAAATATAATATGTGTACTTTAGAAAGGAGTTCCATACTACATATGTATGGTATGAATAAACCAAGCTAAGATTTGTAATTTGTAATTGTAATGTAATTGTGCTTTTACTGAATGTAGTATAGTATGTATACTGGTAGTTTCTTAGGGTAGGTAGGTAGACGCATGTATGATTTTAGTTTTGGTTAGGTTCACAAAACAAAATGAATTATTGTATGATATGAAAACTTATGACTTATTTATACATTATGTCAGCGAATATAATTTAATATAATAGATTAGAACAAAATCTTGAGCCGAAGGTGGAAAAATCTCAAGAAAACCTCAGAAAAGCTCGATTTTTAGTTTTAAATTTTATAATAAAAGCCCTACAGACCAAAATTTCAGACCTATAGGTCAAAAACTTTAAAAAATTCAACATTTTTTAAAGAACATGGAAAAAATGTGTTTGATTATTATCGATTTTTTGCAATTTTGTGACAAAATGCGGGCTAAAAAAATGAAAATAAAAGTGAGTGAATGTCTTTATGAGGGGCCTATAAGTCTTATGGTTCATATGGTCAAAAAATTAAATGTATTAAACTAGTTATAGGTAGGCAACTTTATTACTATCTAGTAATATTGTTCGAGTCTTTTTATTTCAATAATAATAATAATAATGTGGTCAAGGTGGCCCAATTTCACCCTTAGATATACTCGTATCTGTAACTACTGATATACAAATTATAACTTTGTAAATATCATAGGATCATAGTCAATATACTCGCAATATAGGTACTGATATTTATGTAAGAAAAAAGCCTTCAATTCACCCATGTTTATGAACTTGGCAAATAACTTGACTTCAAGACAAGACAAGACAAAAATTTACATATTGCACTCGAGAATCATTTATTTCTACTTATGATTTCATTGCAATTTCAAACTAATTGTTACACTATCTAATATAGTGTAGATACTACAGATAGATATAGTACTTATGTATGGTACTTATGTATATGCATTTACTACTAGTACATAGATAATCAGATTTACATAATTGTAAACTCTAAACTGTGTAGAAAATCGTGGAAATGAGGTTTGCACCATTTTATTTTACTACATTTTGACTTGAGGAATTTGAACGAATTTACTTTGACTATGATATGTATGACAATTGAGGAATTTTAGAAGATTTTTGAGCAATCATAGAAAAGAGTTTATGACGATGAACATGGAAGGAAATTAGTCACAAAAATGTACCTACATATTATGTATACTGATAAATATACCTTAGTAAATATATGCAATTCTTAACTCAGAATACATTTATCATGACATGAGAAGGGAGATTATCATTTGGTCAAATCTACAAGAATTTACCTACAATAACAATGTTACACAATTACTTGAAAATGTCATAAAATATCACAAAATTTCATAAATTCGTATAGTTTGTTTACCAACTACGGTGAACTTGACTGTTTGTAAGAAAAATTGACACACTTTTTGCAAAAATTTGTATTTTTTGGTTTAAATTTAACATTTTTTTGCAAAAATTTGGTGTTTTTTTAGCTTGAAAATCGACTTTTTCAGAGTTTTACAAGTAGGTAATTTTAACTTTAATGTAATTCTTATATCAGTAGATACCGATACTTGAGTACCTACTGATTTGACCTTTTGATTATTAGTAAATTATTTTCAAAAAAAGCATTATAGATACTCAATAATACAGTCATAGGTAGGTAATATTCATTTAAATCTTGAATAATTTACAAAATCTAAAACTTGTTATTAGTAAAAATCAAAATTTAAGTTCAAAAATGCAATCGTATCTGTAGAATTGTTTTTAAAAATTTGTAAAAAATGCAAAATGATTTGTACAGAATTTTCCACTTGACTGGGTGCTCAAATACGATTTATAAAAGTCATATTCATAATACATATTTTGTGTAATCCACCAGCAGACGATTATAAAAATCATTAAAAAAAATCTCTAAGATGATGTAATGAAAAAATCTCTTGAAACAAACTCTGACTGACCACAAAATACTTAAAATACTAAATACACTTGTACTAGTACTTAAAAACTTAAATGCAAATTACTTACATAATGGTCAAGAAACTCTTACAATGTACAAACATAATACTTTTAAATATTTTTTTTTACTTATTAAGTACATGAAATTGAAGACAAATGTTTAAGTACCTACTACTATAGAAGTAGTATGTGAATAAAAATCATTAAAAATTAAAATTAGAATGAGAAAAAAAAGACATTAAGTATGTTACATTATAGAGAGTATAGTAGTAGGATATTGTTAGTCTGTAGGTATTTGCATATTGCTCAAGATTGCACTTAAATCTCAAATCTCAAATTTGCATTTAAACTGACAAAAAAACTAGGTAGGTAAATGTATATTGAGTATACATCTGGTAATTAAATATTTTGTAGAAAATGTAAAAATGAATTTTTACCTAGTTTCAAGTATAAGATACATATATGGTATCGTACCGACTGGTCCAAATTATAAATGCTACCTACTATGTATTTATAATTATCCCCAAAATATAAATTTTGGAGTTTATTACACACTTTTCTTAATATTTTGCAGCTTTTTGACATAAAAAAAATAATCTATAAAGTGCAAAATATTCAGTATTGATAAATTTTGCGAGTTCCAGATTATTTTTTCTATATCAAAAACCTGGAAAATATTAAGAAAAGTGTGAAATAAACTCCAATATTTATATTTTGCGCTAATTCTGGTAGCATTTTTACTCGTATAATTTGGACTAGTTCTTACTTAATCAATCATAGCTGCACTCTACCTATATTTGTATATTAAAGTATGATGTACATAATATATACTTGTATTTAAGATAGTGTATACTCGTAGATGTATAGTAGTATAGAGTATTTGTATTTACTTGTCCAAAGGATATGTATTTAAATCCTAATCTGTGTTTTTGTACTACACTACAAATACAAGAGCATCAAGATTCAAGATTTTAGCAAATTTCTTTAGCTCTTTTAGTAATATGTAAAGACTTATTAAGCAAGATTTTTGACTGATAATCAGTACTTAAAATTTAAGACTTAAGTCTAGGCTTTTTACTATAGTACCTACTTATGTATGTATGTATGTAGATTACAAGTACCAAACTCCATTATATCTTTATTATTGTAAATTTTAAAGATGAGCACTTCTTTCAGTCTGATAGTACAGATAAATTTACTTGTAGGTATGTACCTAAGTACTTATTTAGCTAAAATATTTTTGAGTAGTTCGAAAAACTTTTCAAGATTTCAAAAGCAATTTATTTAGCTAGATGAATGAACAATGTTGGCAAAGAATAAGGCTTCAAATTTTTATTTCATTTTAGATTTTATATACGGCTATTACTTATATAAGTAAAGTATACAGTGTATTGTACAGTACAGTACAATGCTGTTCTAATGCACTTCTTAGACTTTTAAAGATAGAAATATTCAAAAGAACCAAACCAGTGCCTCATATATTTCAGATCACTATCAAACTTTCCAAATATAAAATATCACAAAATTTAAAAAAACGAGTTAAACTTTGTACTAAAAGTATATAGATAGTTAGGTAGGTACACTAGGTACCTATCTGTATATACTATATACATATCACAAAATATGTTACTACTACTAGATCGTAATATTGTAGGTAGATACCTATATTGTCCATTCTGTTTAAAAAGGATCTCTTTCTAACTATGTAAATTAAAATCGCAGATAATTTTGAATATTTGCAAAAAATTTCAAAATTTTGCATATACCTATCTTATTAATCTTGCATTGCATTGCATAGCTAATATTTTAAACTTGATATTTTTGTTATAATCACAATGTATTGAGTCTGAGATACTAAATGGTAAAAACCTCTAACTAATAAGTCATAAGATAAGTAAGTAAAGTAGGTAGGTAGTATGCAAAGGGATGTAGAATTGTTTGAAAAATGGTCATGAAATGAGCAACATAAGTTGAGTACAAAATCTTACTCTTACTCTCAATATCTGAATAATATACTATGTATACCTACACCTACTCTAACCTAGGTAGGTATATCTTACCTTTCAAAGGTAGGTAGTTTCAAAGGTATGTACAGCTTATATAGGTAGATACTACCTTTAGCTTTATATTTTGTATTTGATTTGAATGCACATGTTTCTGATGGGAGAAGTCGGTCTTCATAACTTGAAGAAAATTTCAGTCGAAAGTTGGATTCTGATCTGAGTAGATCGCATGCTACACTCGTTCCTCAAAACTGCCTGTGCTTTTGCATGCAGACACCCAGCACCAAAAAAACACCATAACCATAACCATAGACATTGGTGGGGGTACTTAAAATACCTTCAAGGACTCCTACACTAATACTAAAAGGACCTTAAGTGCTCTTTTTCTTGGACCTTAACAATGGATGGTAAATCATCGAGGTCAAACTTTGAACAAGAACCACCAACTTGAAAGATAATTTAAATAGTCGAAATATTTCAAGGAAATTAAGTGAAAAGTGTTACATACATTTTATTACCAACTTTTTTTTCTTTTATTTTTTGAATCAAGTACAGTATCGAACTATATAGGTGCTAATCACAATCATAAGTGTCAAGTTTGAAATGGTCAAGGATTTTGCTTAACTAGACCTAGTGACTACTGATACATAAGTATGTGTCTAAATTGATGGACAAATTGATGACATTGATCACATCTTATTCGACCCTTGGCCCTTGAATACCTCTGACTAGTTTATTGGCTTATTTGTTCCAGTGCCATTATCAATACTTGATTTTGTTTGTTTGTAGTTGGAATTTGTTGCCAAAATTAAAAACCTTTGAATTTTTTAAAAAGGATCTTTGAGAAAAAGTTTTAATTCTACTACTACATTATAGTTGGATATTTTTGATTGAATGTATCCTTTGAAATTTTAAATGAATATTTTCTTTCTTTTGAATTCTTCAAACCCTAAACCTGAACCTTAAGTGATCCTATAAGTATTTGAAATTTAGTGATAAGCAACTGTATTATCGATATTATTGGACAATTTAAAGTATTTACTTTATCCCTAAGAAGCAATATGGGAAATGGAAAAATGTCGACCTCGATTTGCATCCAGTTGCCTCTACTTCTAGTACTGCTTCTCATTGGGAAATCCCTGGAGCAAGGTAAATTTCCGCTCTTGTACCTTTTTTCAAACAAAAAATTGTAGAAAATAAAAATAAACCAATATTAAGTACCTATCCTATCCTATGCATATATATAGCTTAAGTTAAGCTAGTTTACATGTAAAAATAACCTGTAGAATACCAATCATAATATTGAGAAATATTTATAACTCCTTGCCTTGAAATTTTTACTTCAAAATTTGCTTTAAAGCCTATTTAATACAATTAAATATCCGTAAAGTAGCCAAGATTTTACATTTTTAAGAAATTAGAATTATAGTTCTTGGCTAAATAAGTAGTTTGAATTCAGTAAAAGTAAAAATTATTAAAAATTTTGAGTACCATAAGTACCTACATGTAGAACAGAATACAAATTCAAGTAAATTTTTTTGAAAAAACCAAAGAACTTGTCTAAAATTCGAAGATGCTTGAAAAATTTATAAGATAATTTCGGCTAAAAGTTGAAGATAATTTTTGAAAAATTTTACAAAATTTTGTAATACACTTTAGATAAATTGAAATTCTAAAAGTAGTAACTATAATTGGAACTTTTAGTATAAAAATGGTCATATTTTAGGATAAATTTTACAAATTTTTAAAAAGTTTTTGGTTCTACAGGATCTAGATTATGCTTGATTTTATTGAAAATTCGATATAAATTTTGTAAAAGGATTGGTCAAACTCATATGAAATAAAAGAGTCCAAATTGAAAATCTTTAAAGTAATAAATCCCATTAGAAAAGTAGTTCAATTCATTTTTATGTATTAAGACTCAAGATAAATTTATTAGCTCATAAAGCTCATATAAATCAAATCACAAGGTAATAATTACCATCTTTGAACACTTTACATTTTTCCATAAATTTAAAAAAGTACAAAATTCATGTACTTAATACTATGCACAACTACATAGATACAAAATACTTATGTACCTACATATGAACATATGAATGATCAAAGTACCGGTTTCAAATCCTTCATAATCCTCAAATCCCCTACAGAAAAAGGCATTCAAATATGCTTTGAGTTTTGGATTAGAAAAAGTGCAAAAAAAATCGAGACTTTGATTTCAATTTCATTTCAACTTTCATTAAGTCTTGAGGCTCGTGTTTATCCTACAAATACTCAAATACTTTATATACTAAATACTGTGTACTTATTACTATCTGTACTAGTTACTTGTACTTAAAAGTATAAAATAATAGACAATACTTAATACTATAATAATAAAATATACCCAAGATACATACATAAGTAAGTAATATATTAGTCGGACAGTCAAGTCAAGTCAGGGCGTTTTCAATTTAGGTCACCTATTCTCCATTTTCTCAAGCTTAGCATAACAAAGACCTTACCATCTGGTTATTGATACTACATACATAAATACCTTATGTATGTATGTATGTATGTAGATGTACCATATATAAAGTAAAGGCTTGGCCATTTTAAAACATATTTACTACCATTATCTATTAGTACAAGGCAGGTAAAGTCGATTTAGAAATATTTATTTATACTTATAAATGTATAGGTATTTATCTGTATTTATCGTATGTATAAGGTGTTGGGTAGTATTCAGTAGTGCATACAATTTACAAATAACTCACCTTTTACAAGACATTCAAATGCCAAATAAAACTAGGTAGTAAATAGTATCAGATAAATGGATAAGTGATACAATTACAGTATAAATGTAAATAAGGCTATTTTACGATGAATTATGTGATTTGTAATTGCCATTACGACACACAGGACAGGCACAGATCATCCGTTTTGATATCATATTTCATAGTATTTCATATGAGGAATTTACACCTACTTTAACATTAGAATTAGAATTAGAATGATACTGATATTCTTATTAGTAGTTACATTACAGATACTTTTCATCCATTAGTACAGTTAGCAAAGACAAGATTGGTCAAAAAACTCAAAAAAATTTAATTTAAACGATTGATTTTTTCAATTTTTTGTACAAAATTTGATGGGTTTCGACTTGTTAAATATCTGCTGTCCTTTTTGTTAAATTTTTATGACTATTTTAAAGAGTCATGATTTAAGAAAAGGTAAAGGTTTTTAAAGCTTTTTTGAACTTTTTTATGACTTTTGTGTGAGGTTTTTTATTGACATTTGGTCGTTTGGTCAATTGTATAGGTTCAAACAGACCACATATTATGATTTTTATTATTATTATTATTATATGGCAGATAATGAGATAAGAATGCACCTCTGGTCTTATGTCAACAAACTAATTTTTACTATACCTCTATACGCTGTAATGAGTAATGTTCTGTAATGCCTTAAAGGGACTTTGAAAATTGAACAAATCGTGAGAACTACCATTATTTATATTAGATATATTTATAACCATATTACTACAAGTAAGGGGATTTCACATGTAGGTATCCAATTTATTTTATTTCATGATAAAAAAAAAAGCTTCCTTATATAGATAGGAACCAGGAAAAAGTTAAAGAAATAAATTGTAAATATTTACTTATAGGTATTATGAATACAAGTAAGTATTCAGTATTAAAATATTAATATCTATCATTATCATTACTACTACAATTACAATTATTAGGTGTGAATTTTAAAATATGTATATATTAGTATGTAGGTATAAGAAATAATTACGGGATTATCTATTACCTAAAAAGGACAGATTATTACTTCATTAAAATCAGTAATGAACGGTCACTTGCATCATCATATCATAATCATAAGTATTGACTTGTATTTTTTAAAATTGTATTCTATTTTATTATACATACTGTAGGTTATACCATACCTATTACCTAGTATACTTTAAGTCTATTTCAGCCAAAAAAATTCATTTAGATATGTTGCAAGTAATCAGAATTTTGGTCAAAATTTTGAACATTTCATAATTTAGGTCGAATTTTAGGAAATTTTGATGATCTTGTTTGAACAATTTTAGAATTTGGTTGAGATTTTAACAAAGATTTCGAAGACCTTTGTCAAGATTTTGATCAAAATTTTGATAATTTTGGTCAAAAAATGAGGAACTTTGTTGGGAAATTTTGATCTAAATTTTGGTCATTTTGAACAAAAGTTTAAGGACTTTTGTCGAGATTTTGCAGATTTTTATCAAAATTTTTGCTAATCTGATATTTTTATCATTTTGATTTTGACTATAAAATCATTCCGATATTTTTAGACAAAATATTTAATTAGAAATCCGACTAATATGACTTGTAAAAATCCAAGTCAAATATTCTCACAATCTGTCGTATTTACTTATGCAAATATACATTAGCAAAAATTCTGAATAAATGAATTCCTTAATATATTTTTATTATTTTACTCTCTTTCCTTCCATACAAAATTCAAATTGAATCATTAATGAGTTTGAGGTAAAAGCCATTAAAATTAGTAGGTGGATTTTTTGTACAAAAAAAATCTTTTTTTTTACAAAATAAACATTTTTCCCATTTACATTTTTTAAAGGGGAGAGTTAAAGTTTGAACGAATATTTCCAAATTCTCTCTTTTTTCTACGTCAATATTTCTTCAAATTATTTCTTACTCAAAAAGTGCATTTAAAAAGCACATTTAGAACAAACACAAGTACTTATATAGATACAGCAGGTACTCTGTTGTGCATGTTCAAATGCCTATCAATATTTTTATGTATATTTATCTCGGTTTCTTGACTTTTGACTAGACTTTCGATATTTACAAAGTTTAATGAATAAATGCAAGTGTATATCTATAGGTAAGGTACACACGAAATGTTTTTTAAATGCCCAATTGAGTTAGGTATGAGTGTACCAAACACATAATATATGGTTTTTATTTTGATAATTTGATATTTTTTAAATATTTTGCATCGTCAACCATGTGTTTTGCCCAAAATTATATTTTAAAATAATTCTGACCATGCTATTACAGGCTACAGATAGAATTTCAAAATATTTCAGAATTTCAATCTTTAAGACAGGTGTAGTTCTTTATGTGCAAATGGGCAAAGTCAAGGCAGGGCAAATAAAGCCAATAAACTCTATAGTTAGTGTATGTACTTGAGTATTTGTAATAATTTTCTAAATTTTGAATTTTTAGATACAATTATTGTATGTATAAGCAAGGGTAGTGGAGCACATATAGATTTAATTTCTTTTCAACTCTCTCGACCAATTTCAATAAATATATAAGTTAAGTACACATAAATATAATAGAATTAGACTGGTACGTATACATATAGGTATTTACTTGCATTTATTTGCCAAAAAAGTATCCAAGTGAGACATTATAAAATTAAAAATGTAATGATTATAATGGTAATGGTAGGTAATGCTGGGCAAGAAAGTAAATTTTGAAGCTATAACTAGCTGTAAAATAGTTGTAAAAATTGATACTAAATCAGCCAAGTAATGAGCCAGATGGATTTTACTCAAAAATAGACAATATCAACATGTCAAAATTTTAAAAAACTTATAAAATCTAAACAAATACTTCAAAATTTGTTAGGTTTTTTGTTTTTAAAAGCACTAGATAAGCTACAAGTATAATTTTACTTGTTGATTTTTTCAAAATTTTGAGAATTTATATCGAAAAGATTATTACTTGGGTAAGGAATATTAACCAAATATTCAAAAATTTTGGAATTTTTAGCTTTTTAGTCACATGTTTTAGACATTTTTGAGTTCGAAACTTTGCTATTTTTGGAATTTTTTGTTCGAGAATTTGATATATTGGACATTTTTGGCTCAAAAAGTGTCGGCTATTCTGTATATTGGATATTTTAGTTTTGAGAGATTTGTACATTTGTTGGAGAAAAAGTGTAAATTAGGATTTCTATCTAATATAAATGAATTATGGCCTGGGTTTTGCACGCCTTTTAGAACAACTGGGTTGATGACACAGTCGACACGTCTATTATTATTATTTATACTATTAACTACCCTCATATTATTATGATTAGTACTTAACTACCTACCTACTACATATTATTAAGTACCTATATGTACAATACCTACTATTAGTATACATTTGAAGAAAGAGAAACGCTTCATTTCATACAAAAATCCATGTTTTACTTATTACTAAATTATTGAGTCTAATTCTCATAAATAAAATATAATTTCTATTTCAACCAGGCAGTATTTACACATAAGTAATATTCTAGTGCTTATGTATAAGTAGATTTAAATGTCGGCTTACAATTTAGAATTAGAATTATAATAGACTGACTTTTTTCTAAGAAATTTCCAAATGAAAGCTTCACATGGCCTGATAATAATAACATATTTAATTCGACTCAAAAAAAATGAACAATTTTTGATGGGCTTTATGATCATGAAAAAGTATTTTGATCATCAAATAAAGTATTTTTAACTTAAAAAATATATAGTAATATAGTAGGTAGTATGTAATTTGAATTTGTAGAAAATATAGTAATTTGTAATTTGACATCAAGACTCCAACTGCTTGATCTCTCTCTTTATTTTATTTTACTCTAATCAAGGCTCTCATTATCTTATACCAGTACCAGAGTACTTATTTAGTACCAGTACTAGCTCTTGTATTAGTAAATAGGTATCTTTTTAGAAATTTTTCAAAATTTCAAAAAAATATAATCATTTGAGCAAGCACTTGATGAGTCTATTCATCGGCACCAGCTTTTCGGAAACTTTTCGAAATGAATTAAATCCCAATGGAAACTTTATCAAAGGCAAAAATATCAGCTTAAAATATCTGAAAAAGGTCCTGGAATCTGGAAAGCACTTAAACTTTATAAAACTCTGAAAAAACTTCAATTAAGTACCTACTTATAAATCAGCTTTTCATACATTTAAGCCTCTAAAAAATAGATATAAAATAAAGTTAAAATTTCTAAGGTGTATTTGCAATAAAAATTGGGTCAAATATGCAATTAAATCATTGGTTCTTGAAAATAAAATAGTATCTGTCTGCTGGTATGTAACTTAGGTATGTATTATCTGTAGTAATTGATTGTTCTGATTTTAAAATTGTGTTTTTTGTGCAATCAAGGTTATGTTAGGTCATAGGAACCACACCCAAGTGTGGTAAATCTGTAAGACATGATTTTTTGACAGTATTTTCTAATTGACCTAGTGGTAGTGATCATATTATTTATCCTTCAAATACCACTATAGTATCAGTATATAGTTTTGTATACTACATAGTAGGTAATAAATCGAGATAAAAAATGCTTTGAACTCGACAAAAAGCCTGTGATATATGACATTCGGATTTATTAGAGCAAGAGTTTGAGCAAAAATAGATGACAAATGAGACTTAAGAAAAAGCTAAAAGGAATTTCTGATCCTTCACTTTATACTAGATATATTTTGTATTGTATTTTTACTTTTAAAAGATCTCATAAAATATTTCAGATCCTAATCCTAATCCCCTATACAAGTATAAGTAGATATATCTAAAGGATCTTTGAAAATATTTCAAATACTTTTAAGTATTGTATGTATTGATAAATACCTATACATACATAATACTTATAATCTTATATAGCTTCCAAATCCAATAAAATGAAAATTATTTAATGAATTGTTCAGGTTCACTTAACTATACTCGAGTGATTTTTGATTTGCATTTTTGATTTTAATTTCAATTTTAATTTTATGAAGTTTCCTACTCCTCCCCTATATCTTGTGTAAAATTTTTAAGTACTTTTTTTTTGTTTTTTTTATATGCATTTCCCTAATTACTTTTGATTTCAAATCTACATAGGTAGATATGAGTAGTATAGTGTAAGCCATTTCAATGCTAACTACTTACTTGCTTTTGTATTTTAAAATTTGGTCAAGTGTCAATTTACATTTTCATAAGACTCATCCATGTCCACCCTTTTGCATACTACAAGTCACAAATATGGTATTTGTACTACATATCTATCCATATGTATGTAGTAGGGTACTATCGGACTTTCATATCCTATTTGTTCTGTAGCTCGCATATGTAAAGTACTCAAAATTATAAATTTTAATTATAATTTTATTTGCACTAATCCTAGCATAGCTAGTAATCCTTGTATAGCTAGTAAATCTGCAAAAATTAAATTTTACACCTGCTTTTCTGCATACCTATATCTGTATTTTTCGAGCTTTTTTCGATATATTAAAGATCCTTTTTGCACGTTTTTGTCTAAATTAGGATCCTTAGAACTAACAAAAATGTCAAAATCCAGAATTTTTAATCAAATTATTGAAATTATTAGTTCATTTTAAATTCACTTTTAAATCTATCGTCATTTATTGCATGTATTTTTCGAGCTTTTATTGATAGTTTTCTCAAGTTTATTTGCACGTCTAGAGTTTAGAGTCTAGAGACTACTGTATAGGTATACAAATATTACAAATGTTGAAAAAATTATTAAAAATCCTACACTTACACTTATTACACACCCATCAAGTTCTTAAAAAAATAATTTTTATGCTTTTTGTGCATTTGAATTTGAAAGATATTTTAGTCGAGCATGAATGAATCACGACAATGGACTTAAAAAAAATCAAATAATATTCATAAGTTGCATTCACACACTTTTTCTCCTACTTACTAACTATGTATAATATTTAAGACCAAAATCTGTTAAATATAATTTAATGCAATTTTGAACTACCTACTAGTATTTATGCCTAAGTACCTATACAGGGTATATGTATAATTCATCAACTTTTTTGCCCATTTTTCATATTTTTTTCAAGTCGACCACACTTAATCTTAATCTGTGAGACACGCCGTTCACTCAAAAAAATACGCCCTCGATTCTAATTTTTATTTTTTTTTTTTAATTTTTGAACTATTTTACACGCAATCTAAATCTGTCTTGACTTGTTTGAAATATTTAAAAGTGTAATTTAGACAGTTAGTTCAAGTCAAAATGATCAAAATCTCAAGATTTATGATCCATAATTTAAGATTAAATGAATTGCATAAAGTTGCAAAAATTATTTTTGCCAAAATTACTCTCAAATCAGATTAAAATCTTTTAAAAATCGGATTTTAGAATGAAATTGTCTCAAAATTTTCAAAAAAAAGTCATATCTGAGCTAAAAATTAGCTTTAAAGTTCGTTAAAATGAGTTTTGAGACTTTTTAAAAAGCTTTATCTGAGTTTGGGATACAATTTGAGAGATTGAAACTCTTTTAAAAATAATACTTTTTATATTTTTGGCATAGATTTTATTGTTTGATTGGAAAGTGACTGTGGATTTAAATACTTATAATAAAGTATCTTGTACAATAGTATAAAGTAGTTAAATCAATTTCATGGATTTTTTCTCATCACATATGGAGATTTTTACGAGGACTTTAGGTATATTTTTATAACCTCAACCCATCATAGATAATTGACAAAAAAGTCCGATTCAAATCATTCTAATACTTTTTTGATGACTCTTTTTTTTGCACTTGGGATTGCCATTACAGTATAAGTATTGTGTCCTTTGCCTATTAATTTTAAATTTAGAAATACCTACATTTAAATAGGTACTTTACATACTATCAGAACTATCTAGTACTAGAATATCTCGTGTATAATTTGCATTACACAAAATATAAAATGTATGTTTTTCGAGGCTGATCTTGAGATTTGAGAATTTTTAATCTCATCTTTATTATACTATCTAGATACCTAGGCATATACCTAGATACTATATACCTATGTAATAATATTCTGAAGAAATATTCTCAAAGGAAATTATGAAGAAACTCATTAATAACAGTTTAACAAAATAAACACAAGTTATACCAGGTGCCCTATGACTATTCTTAACACTTGATTATCATTACTTTGAATCAAAAAATATTCAAAAAAAGTTCAGATTTTCTAAATTCCAAATACCTTCAAATTCAAATTTCCAATTCCAAGTTGGAAATTTAAAGGTTTTTTAAATCTATATCTGAATTCTTCATGTCAAAAATTTGAAAAAATATTCCTTTAAAAAGCTCAAGAATAGTTATTTTTAAAGTTTTCTTAATAAAATCTTGAGATTTGTAATAAATATACTACGATATCTACTAGCATTTGCTCAGCATATTTGAAATAGAAAGTTTGCAAATTTTTATTTAAAAAAATGCAATTGAATTAGTTTGGTTTTTTTAAATAAATTCTGCAATAATTCCAATGTCGACATCATATTGAATACAGATATACCTAGTTATAATAAATTGGAAAAAAATAATTACAAATTCGATGATTCTAGTCTCAAAAGTCATCTCGTAGATTTATTGACCATATTTTTTTGCGGCTTTACTTTTGCTTGCACTCAAAAATATAGAAATAGTATTACTTAAAATCTTTAATAAATCTTTTTAAAAAAGGCAAAAGTAATTGCAATTACTTGTAGTACTTGGTACATAGGTATATAGCGGTATTGGTATAAGGCAATAGCCTCCAAATCTCATTTATCATCTTACTTTTAATTTTTTAAGTTTATACCTCTAAAGATAAGTACTACGTATCATTACTATTAAAATGTATTTTGTAACAATAGTTAATACTGTAGTAGTAGTAGTGCTAATCATCGAATTACGAGCCAATCGACCACCATCACTTGATTTGACAAAGAAAAAATAGAAATAATAAAAAGTACCTACCTACTACAGATACTTACATTGTCTAGTCATTATTCATTATTATGATTAAAATTTCTCAAATTCATAACCTATACTTGATACTTACCTTAAATTAATATAATTATGACTCATTTTATAGTGTTATTGCTTAATTACAAGCTGAAATGTTATATGATCTAAAGATACATTTGTCTTTAAAAAATATCATCTTTCAGATCCTGTTACACCTAAGGTGTTATACCTATAGGACTACTCCGTATTATTAGTTTTTGATTTCAAGTTCCTAATCAAAATTCTGATAAAAATCTAGAGTTCTTGAAATTTTCAAGAAATATATGTCATATTTGATGATACAAAACAAAGTATTTTCGATCTTTTTTGATGATTTTTACAGTTTTATAGAATAATGAAACTTAATGAGCTTGATAGGAGTATCTCAAGATTTAATCAAGAAATCAGGCAAATACAGCTTGACCTAGAGGTTTGAAATTTTTCCCTAAGTATAGAGTACATTATAGTAATGTAAATACTTTTCTATATTTTTAGCTCTAATTGAACAATTTTATAAAGTAATTATCAGTAGCTTAATGAGCCTGATATCTTTTATCTCAAAATCGAAAAAAAATCAAGAAATCAATCAACAATTTGCATAATACATAATGTAAGGTGATTGATCTTCAAAAATAACTGTAAAATATCGATAGAAATCACTTTCATTGTATCAGTAAATTGGAAGCAAATAACTAAATTACAATAATGATGGATAATATGCAGTCTTGAACTCTTTGTAAAGTAAATAGACCAGGTATAATTATATAGTTATTGATCTAAAGCTAATAAATAATAAAATAATTGCAAAATAATAATTTTCAAAAATGGGGGTAAACTTATTAGGCTCGTGCCTACAACTACTACTATTTGAATTGTAATTGGCATAATACATATTTGCAAAAAATAATTTTTACCTTTACCCCATTATTTAAGAAATTAAAAATATTAATACAAATAGATACTTAGTATCTATTTGTATGTACATTTTTACTCTGTAATTCTGTAATGTAGTACTCTACTAGATAGTGCTAGATAATGAAATTAGATCCATTCACACGGTAAACGGACCCATGTATGAAATAATTGGTGCTTTTTTGAAGGACAAAAATTCCCTTCTAATTGCTCAGCCAGACTTGGCATGGTTGGGCAGGATACGCCTTTTTATCCAATACTGATATTCGTTCTACAGATACATTATAGTACTGATATTACCCTACCTATATGTATCATTTGGTACATTATTTTTAATATTTGGTCTGTAGGTGTGTCACCTAGAAAAAAAATCCATTTTTTATAAAATGAGCTTTTTTTGTAGGTACTAAATATAAGTAGATATATGAGCTAGTTATTTTTTGGATAAAACAAAAACTGTGCTCAGGCAGAGTGACAATTACACAAAAAGTCACAATTATTGAAAAATATTTTGAAATTTGAAATCGAATAACCTTGTACATACAAGTCACAAGTATGTACCTACAGATAGAAGTAGACTGAACTTTCGCAAAAAACTCTCAAATCCTCAATCTAAATGTGCAAAATAGTGTGCAAAAACTTGTGATATTTCTTCAATACTTACCTACTATGTATACTATGCATATGCCAAGTTCTAAAGTAGGGGAAAAGTGGCAAAAAAATGAGAAAATGTACCATTGAACTGAGGATTCTGAAATTTCTCAAAAAAAAAAAAAAGCAATTGAGTTGGCAGAGGAAGCTGGTAGACTTTTTACTTTGGTTTGGTTTATGCGTGCACTTCCGCTTTGAGTTTTGAGTCTTTTTGGTCAATACATATTCAATATGGGGTTTTCACACTTGGACTTTAATTGTCTTTTTTTTATGTCTTTGCTAATAAAGATTCTTCATTTTTAAGTAGCTGAGTTGAATAGAGTAGATAGGTACTAAATTAGAAAATAAAAATAAAATTCGAGCATAAATACAAATAAACGAGATAAAAGTGTTAGTTTGGATATGGTATCAGGTCTTCTACTCAAAATCAAAATGTGTCAAAAAGTAACTCAAAATATATTGTTATTAATTACTATCTGTAGGATCATAAACAGTTGTATAAATTACCTCAATATCTATGATATATAGAGTATACCCTACAGTATCTACTTTAAATAGAGTCCTTTAAATCTCTCAAGATACCTAGATTTTTTGATCTTGATAAAAAAATCTAAATATTGAGGTAGCTGTAGGTTTAGACTATCATCTTGGTTTAGTTTGACATTAAATAACTTAAAACAAGGTCTAAAATTTAGAAAAATATCGCGAAATTTCCATGTTTAGATCATCAAAATTCCCATTTTGGTATTTGTAAAGAGTCAAGATTGCAAAGAAAGAGACTCAAAATATTTAGAAATTTCGATGAAATGAATGCTTAGACTTTTCAGAGTTCAAATTTTGTGACAATTGACCCAGTGTCCGAGTGCCAAGTGCTCCAAAAAGGTTCTACAGTACTTACATAGTTAATAATTTGAAATTGGACTGGTCCAAGTCGTGGCTTGTTTATGTCATAAAACAAAATATCTCATAAAAATGCAATTTTTTTCCTGAGTTAGGCTTTTTACGACTACCTAATACTTATACTATGTACTACTGTTATTATCAGTACAATACTGATAATTCTGATAACTGTCCAATGCCGCTCTCATGAAATTTTTCACTTTTTTTCGACTCGAAATGTTGCATTAAAATACATTAACATACTACTACTATCTATATCTATACTATAGTACAATATTGCAAAGTAATTAATTAAAAAATCTTTCTCTTTCACTTAAACAACCACATAAAATACATAGTGTGTATAAATAAGCCTTAATTATAAATTTTATAAAATTTATAAAATTTATAAATTACACATAATGCACAACCTACACGTTATACATATATCTGTAGGGGAAATGAAATTACGAGTACTAGTACTAGTACTGTAAGTAAAGGAAATCCAACTCTGATTTTTGCAGTATTTTTTAAAGGGTGAGAACTTTTTTTTTACAAAAATATGAAAGGAAAAGTGAGAATTTGTGACTTTTATTTCTCAAGATATCATAAGTATTAAGTATCCCAAGTATCTCTAGTAGCCTAGTAGCTTAATAAGTGCGTATTTAAATTTAAACCTGAGTTAATTTGCACTAGATTACATTTAAAAAATGAAATATAAAAAGATCGGTCTGAACATTTGTAACCCCTGTATAGGAAGTACAATACTCGTAAGTACCCTACCTACTTAAGGTAAATGGGTCTCATGAACTTTTTTTTCTCTTTCATTTCAAATTACACTACAAATTTCAAATTTCAAATTCAATTCAATGACTTTTGAATGCAAAATTTACGTGGGAATTAAAGCTCATATTTTATTTCTCTCTCTCTCTGACTTGGTGGCCTAATAACTAGTATAGGTATATATGTAACTAGTACTATGAATATATAAATATAGTAAATTATTTACAATTTATTAATATTGCAAATGAGTGGAATAAAAAAAATAAAGAAGGTTTAGGTGAAATTGGTCGATTATAAAAGTATTTATATATACGAGCTAATTATAAGATTTCATTCAACTTCCTATGACTTTTTACTTATCCTTAGACTGTATTTTGAACATTATTATTAATATATTTTATAGGTATAATATAATGGTGTCTCGAAGGGATTATTAATCTATCTCAGGTCTAATTGAGTGGTCATTATCATATAATACATAATCATAATAATCTGATTCATAATTCATAATGCTATCTAGTACTATCTAGTCTAAAGGTATCACAGTTATTTTCATTATTATTAAAGCTTAATTCTGTCAACAATACAATGGTAATTGAATACTTTGTCATTTGTAGCCGTCAGTTTTTTTTCTTCAAATCCTGCCTGCTTTCTATTTTTACCCATAAATAATAAATAATAATAAATACTTTGTAATACATAGTAATACAAACGACCATCTTATTAATAGGATCTGTCATTGAAGCTCGTATACACACAATATCACATGCTAAAGTGTCAAAAAAGCATACCTGTTAGTTTATTTCAAAATTCGACAAAATTTCAAGATTTTTTCTTCAAAAACTCAAAATTTCTGTCTACAAGTTCCTCTTAGGATTAGAGTAGGAAAATAATCAAAAAAATTAATTTTTTCATTAATAAAACCATATAGGCATAGGTAGATCCTTACTAGAACTGTCTTGAGTCTTTAAGCTCAAAATTAAAATTTCGTTTTGACATTTTTATAGGTAGTGCATTTGCTATATAGATTATAGATAGTTAAATTGAATTTTTTTTAACAAAAATTCACTTCCACATCCTAATCTATTCATTGATATGAAAGCTCTTGGACAATTATATTTAGATTTACTTGGGATTAGATTAGCCCTACTCTTGTCACCATAATAAATGTATACTTATATTATACTGATAGGTCTAGTACTATGTATCACAATTACATCTAACTAACAGTATCTTACTTATATAATAATAATCATAAAAATGAACAAAATGGTTTTGTTGACCAAAGAAAAAAATAATCGTGCTACCTGCTGTCGCTGCTCCTTTATTTTACATTTACATCCATGTGTTGCAATCTGACAAGAAAAAAAACAATGCAAAATACAATGGGACATGCAGTGGGCTGCATTTTTTTTTTTTTTTTACTTTTTTTTACATCATAAGGATATACAAGTATGTACTTGTAGTGTATTATGTATAGAGATTTGTATAGTTAGTGATTTTATTTGTAGATATCACAAATATGATCTGAAAGAGCTGGTCACCGTAATAATAATTATAATTATGTGATATTTATCCCATTGTATACCTTTACATACATTAGTTACTGGTAGTACTAGTGTATGTATTTACTACCTGTAAGTCCAAACTTTGTTGAAAATCAAACAATCAAATTTTTCCTTCGAGCACTTGCCTTAATTATAATTAGTAGAGGAAATGGACTCCTGTCGCTACCACTGATCTTTTTAGATCTGTAAATACCACTACCTGAAATCATAATTACATACCTATACCTATATGACTAACAAAAAAATCAATTTTGATATATACGGGTATTATATGGCCGAATTGTCTTTTAATCATCAATCAATAATTACGGGAATTTGTAAAAAAAAAATAGTTTCAAGTCAATCTGTATACAATTTTATACGATAGCCTTCTACAGAATATAAAAGATAAAAAGATTAACAAAAAATATTCATTTCGAATCTAAAATATGTACCTACTACTACTACTTAAAAGTTTGTCATTTTCTCAAAGCTTGCCATAAAATACCATACATGGTAAATATACATAGTATAGATAGTATTATGGGTGCACTTAAGTAGATATAACTTTAATTATAAATATAATAGATTATGATTATGGATTTTTGCATATTTTTATTCACCTTCAATACATAATAATAGTAATAGAATAATATAGTAATTATAATATAACTTAGAATTTTGTCATAAAACTGATATCAGTTGAGGAAGAACAGTTCTTTTATTTCATTTTAATTTAATTTAATTTAATTTATCCCTGTGGGACACCTACGTAAGTACTTTGATACTGATATTTTTTAAATTTATATTTATACGCATTTTTACCTACTTTTTTGAGATGAGTTTCATGTCTTTTCATTACATTACTTTTCCTTATAACTTGAAGTAATCCTACTTCAAGAAATACTCAAAGTATCTACATGTGTATAAGGATAATATTATGTAGTATGGTAAAAAGTAGGTATTTTGCAACATCTTGAAAGAGTTGAAAGAATTTGAAAAAAAAAATGATTCTTGTGGATGCAATCGTGTTAAATGTTAATAGTTAATAGCTCAAAGAAAACAGATCGGCTCTTCCTATTTATTATTATTATTACCTATACATTATACACTGGTACTACTAACGTTATATAAAGTATGCTCATCTTCAGTCAGATTGTCGTAATTCCACAATAATACTACTCCTCAATAAAGGCAAAAATATTCATATTTTAAAAATTATCATGTTTTTCTCACGACTCCCCTCTGACTTGCCTACAAAATATCCAACTTCAAACAATTCTAACAAAATATCAAAGTACCTACCTATACCACTGTATAAGTATAAGATACAACTTACAACTTATTCTCAGAAAAAAAATGAAACTGCATCACGAAAGCAGTCAAAATCTTCAAATCATATTATAATTATAATTGACCTAATACTTCAATTAACAATAAGTATTCATCACAAACTCTAAATTATACACTATTAAGGGGATGATTAGAGAAATATGTCAATAAATATTATGCAAATTGACCATATACATTTTAAGGAAATACTACACTTTATGGAGGTAATTAAATGCAAAGTTAAAGTGCTTTATACCAATCGATAGAGTACTACAAGCTCAATATGAAACTGATTATGCACTTTATAGTTAGGAACATTCAAAATACCGATACTTGAATTTGTTTTCAACATTTTTGCCAATTTTTGTCAATACTGACCATGAGATATAGATCCAATGACCAAAATATCGAGTATTGTGGACACAATTTCATCAAAGTACTTACTCCTATACTTATATGGTATTAATATTAATAAATTCTAATATCTTGTAAGATGTAAAATTGCTAATAAAAATGTTCAAAAATATGTAGAATTTGCCTAGAAAGTGTACTCGACTCACCCACACATGTATATCTTCAAATTATCTCAAGTCTGACGAAAGTAATAGGTAAACCACAAGTAAAAAAAAAAAAAAAAAGAGATTTTAAGCCAAGCATGATATGATGATGAACCTTCAAATATTTGAAAAAAAAATACAAAAATTCCTACCTTATTATTGTTTACAAACATTTTGTTTTTGGATTTTGGATTTTGGGCTAAAAGAGGTGTTTCCCCTCAAATCTTTATACTTTATGGCTAATTAAATCTTAAATAATCATCTTCTACACTAGTACAATAATAATAATTATAAATTATAAGAAATGATAATTAATTATTTTGAAGAAAGGAGTACGAGTATAGTAGAGATAATATGAATTATTAAAAGAAAAGGGAAATTAAAAAGTTAAAAAGTTAAACCCATTTTGGCTCAGGGCATTCGAATAATCATAATAATAGTATTTTACCTAATTTATTTTTGGGTTTGTTTTTTAAACAATTTTTTGTATTTTTGAACAAATATGGTCGTATATATATGGCTCTAGGTAAAAACCCTAGCTGCCAAAATCCTAACATACCAAAATCCTACCTCCAAAATCCCATCTGACCGAAATCCTACCTAAACTAAAATCCCATCTAAAAATCCCATCTAAATCTAATCTGAATTAATCTTAATAAATACGTATTCATACGAGTATAAATATGATTTAACTATATTTTGAGGATTTTGGCAGCTAGGATTTTTACCTAGAGCCGTACTAGACTAGACTAGAGATCAAAAAGAGTCAGGCAGGTATATTGATAAGGTATTGATTCAATTCAGTGAGTGAATTCAATTTCTACTAGTCATTTCATTTCATTAGACATCGACTATTCTGTAGTAGGAATATACGATGAGGAGAACCATTGATTTTTTCGGTGGATTGGAATTGGAAGGAAGGGGGTAGCACGAGATTTTTTTTTATTTTTAACTTTAAATTTTATAGTATCTACCTTATATTATAGAATAGATACCTAATTTGTTCTTTTTAAAAAAAGACTTTGTTCTAAACGAGTGATATAAAGGGGTAAGTAAAGGGTAAGTAGTTATAAGTCCCCCCACGGGTGGTCTTAGAATCCAATCTAAAAATAAAATATATTATTAACTACATTAAATCTTATAGTAAATGTATAAATGGTCTTAAAATGTTAAACTGCTGAATGTTAAAAAAAGAATCTCAACAAGTTCCCACGAAAAAAAACCCGAATAAATTAAACTCACCGATCATCATCATCATCATCTTCATCATCAGCTCATTTACAAGATATACATACAGTATATATGTTTATGACAGAATAGGTAGTTTTCCTAGTCCGGGTAGTCTATAGGTACCTATATAGATAGTATTGTAGGTACTAGTGTCTAAGGTTCTAAGGTTTCGTGAAAGATGAGAATTTGTAAAATAATTTATGTCTCAAAAGGTGAGCCAAAGCCAAGATAGAAAAACGAAAAACGAGAAAAGTCAAACTCTTATTACTACTTATGTAACTGCTTATGTATCTATTCTATGTAAGAAGTATCTATTCTGTACATAGGAGTTCAAAAGAGTTGAGGATACTCGTACTTTTTTTAACTTTTTAAGAGATAATGAATGGGATTTTAGTTTTTTTTTTGTTAAATTCCAAATAGCCTTCTCCTCCTTTAAAAAATCCATAATTTTTCCAGCTAATGAGATTTTGACTTGACTAATCCCCACTAATTAATGGCCAACCCTTACATGGAGCCTCCTATAATAACTCTACTAATCTAAAAATCATTTTAAACCATACATTTTAATAAGTTAACTAGATTAACTTAACTAGATTAATAAGCTTTTTTAATTTCTACACCACCTAAATTTTGAAATGTTCAAAACACCCAACATATTATCTAATATTCTTACCTTAAATTACCTTTTCAAGTGCTATTAAATTAGCATATCTACACAATATACTTACTTGATACAATTGAAACTTGGTACTTGAAACTTGGATTGGTTTAGGAGCTAAATTCTAGTCGGTCATCGGTCATATCGATATTATTTTGAGTTTGAGTTTGAAATGGATCTTGGACCCCCTGGATAAGAAAACCAATCGACTTTTGTTCTTACACCACATTATCCCTACCTACCTGCATATATTATACTACTCACCCTGACCCTTAACTTTATAAGGGTCATATAGGTCATCCTTCTAGGGGGTCACTAGCTGAATCGAAATCGAGAGCAGTTACAAAAATAAAAATAGAAATAGTCGGCAAAATAACTACAGATACTCAGATACTCAGATACCTACAAGGCTACAGCCTATCTAAATAATAGTTAATAGAGTCTAAAAAGTCTATTTTACAAAGTCAATAGTATATTATTGTATATCTAGAACTAATATACCTAGGTATTATTGTAGGTAGGATAGGATAAGGGATTAGTGATCCCTTATTGTTAAGGTATAAGGGTAAGGAAGTGATATTTGAAGTGTAGTCTAGGATAATAAATCGTCTGTTTGGTTGGTTGGATGAATCTCAAAGAAAGAACTTACTTTCCAAGTTCTTGAAATCAATGTTGTACATTTAATATTAGCATTAAAGCATTAGGTAGGGTACTTAGTTGGTAGTTGAAGTGGGTACTTAAATGGTGGCAAATGAGTAGTTTACAACAATACCCTACCTAGTACTATTAGTATAGTAGCATAAGTACCCTTGTAGTAGTATTAGTCAGTAGTATTGAAGAAGGTAAATGTTTTGTCAACTCTTATGGGGGTCCTTGTCGGACACAGGGGGGACCCTTACCCTTACATAATCATACACAACTCAGACACTTTTCGGCATTTTATACAAACCGAATTAACCATACTATTACATATACTATACTTTCTATTCATCATTATTCTTCCTCCGAATATCTTCAGATACATATTCTCATGAATAGATGAAGAGGTACTTAAGTACTTATTTGATCATTATTTTGCTCATTTGCTCGATATTATACTAATATGTATGTAAGTACATAATCCTTAAGTATTGTGTGTGTATATGGTCAATGTCAATAGTGAATTAAGTGTCTGAATGGTCGGCTAATTGATCCTAATTCATCATTCACATGTCCAACCCAACAAATCATAACAATTCATAATCATAAAATCACAACCAATATCAACCATACATAATACACTACATAATATGATTCTATAAGTATATAAAAAACTTGAATTGAATTTGATTTGATTTGATTTGAGTTATTATAAAGCATAGGGGAAATAGCTAAGTGTTTAGTTTATGGGGATTGTAAAACGTATGTAAGGTAGGTAGGTAGAATAGAAGGTAAATGTCCCAATAAAAAAAGCAAAAAAAAGCCGCTTACTTTGTCCTCATACTTTTATTCTATACCTATAATAGTGTAATAATATGTATACAGATTCTGTGTTTTTTTTGTGACTGACAATGGTTTTGGGAAACACGAGTTAATAGCATAGTAAAGCCTAAATGTACATAGTATCTGTAGGTAGGTATATTATGTAGTAGGTAGTCAGGAATAAATGAAAAAAAAGTGACTTCTTCTCGGGATAATTTGGAAGGCGCCGGCCCCTTGACTTTTCTAATATTACTATTACTATTACTTCTTCTGTAGGATATCTGTAGTATAGGTATCTACCGATTTTTTTTTTCTTTTTTCATTTTCTTATTATTATTTAGAAAATGGAATCAAAGAAAGCACTTACCATTTAGAGATGATTATTTTGATACACTAAAGCAAAGGATTGAGTGGGGTATAATATAATAATATCTAATGTATAATAGTTATGCTTATGGTGGGGAGTGGGGGGTCCTTAAGGGTCATGTCTAAATCTAAGATTTGGCTTGGCTGGCTGGGTAATTGGTGGCGAATGACTCGAAGGATTTCTTGCTGACTTCATCCTAATCCAAATATAATATAATATAAGGAATGAAACGAATCATCGAAATTTGAGATTTTGATTTTATTGCCATTAAGTAGCCCAGCTATCAAAAACCTCACCTCACCTTCTATCTTGGCCAACAGAGTTAAGTTAAGTTAAGTTAAGTTAAGAGTAGAATAGAATTAGATTAGAAGAACCTGGACAGGGAAATGTAATTATGATCAATAAAAATGTGTAAAAAAAGCCGGCATTACCCTTTACACTATTATAAGGTATAATAGAGGCTGATGATGACTGATACAAATAGTAGGTAATGGTTAGCTTAGAAATATGTGTAGTGTAGTAGGATAGTATTTTTTAGGTAGGTACAAATAAGCAATTAATCCAAGCAGTTCAGCCTACTAATCCAATCAACCCTTCTAATTATTTAAAAGATCCCTGCCTAGCTATATCTCTAATGTATCTTACCTTATACTATATTATCCTATACTTAACTATACTTACTTACTTACTACGTATAAGGACTTCATTAAATTCTAAATTCAAATTCAAATCTAATTTTAAATTTTAATCGGCCATTATACGGTAGATAGGTAGAAAGTGAGTAGCTCTCTCTCTACATGATGCACTACAATAATTGTTATAATTACCCCACCTAACTACTACACAATTTTGGCTTTTTTAATTATTATTAAATACTTCCAAGAAGCTCACATGAATAACCATATCCATACATAAAATAAAGTCAAATTTTCTAAATCTCAGCTCTGATTCTCCAAAGTACAGATACAGACAAGTTATAAGGGTTAGTATGACTCGAAAATGCGATAAAGATATAGAGCTCAAAAGCCAGTTAATTGAGTGTAATTATAGGTGATTAGAGCTTAATTAGGCCTATTGAATATGCATGTATCTATAGTACATACACACAAGAAGGCACAATTTAGTTTGTGTTATTTTTAAAGGTAATTTATGCCTAATACCTACATACATAGGTAAAGGTATACAAATATACATTGTTGTGAAGTAAGTTCTAAACCTACAAAAATGTACCTACAATTAGTATAGATAATACAAGTACATGTTAAACTACTTATTGATTCTAGTCTTGTTCGGATGATGGTTAAATACTTACTGATTTTATGAAGACCATATACACTAGGCTTTAATCAACTCACTAGAAGTTGATTATTAATTGTGCGAGCCAAGCAATGAATATATCACAAGTTGCCCCTTTTTTCGGGTTAAAGGTCAATTTTCGGGGTCAAAGGTCAACCCCCGGGTCATGTGGATATCAAATTCGGAATCTCCGTCATCGATTACCTCTATAGCCACTTAAACCTCATTTTTCCCA